>JBAKBP010034029.1:0-21182 GCA_037953745.1 Lithodes maja | reverse complement strand
CTATCATCTCATCTATCAACTTCTCTATTGATACTACATATTAAATGGAAGGTCTCGACATGGCTTAAAACAAAACCCACCACTGGTTAGCAAATGACGAGACCTTTGCAGAGATACAAAGAACATAGTTATACGTTGTCACACTCAATATAAGCAGCCAACACGGCACACGGTACACGGTACACGGCACCGCGGCGATACAGTGGAGTACCAAGGAGTACAATCAGGTTAAGTTGCCACGCACTGGGTGCGTCACAGCCCCCCCAAGATTTTAGATAATCGACCTTAGAAGCATTATCAAAATCTGACAGGCAACCAACCGACCTGCTACCCTTAGCTGCCACTAATTGCAAAAGGTGCACAACAACTGAAGTGTGAATTATACATAAAACACAATATCGCATGCATCATGCTACAACAATAAAGACTTACAAAACTAAAACAAATTTTCTCGTTTATTTTATTGTTTTATAATCTTTTTGGACGGCGTTATGATAGCCTAATTTTACTCCTGCTCAACCCACACACCGTGCACGACTATCCTGGATCATCAACCCTTGATAGACAATCTGCTATCACGTTCTCACTCCCGGCAATATGCTGAATGTTGAGATTATACTCTTGGAGCATTAGGGACCACCTGGTCAACCGCATATTCCGATTGTGAAACTGATTTAGGAATTTCAAGGGATGATGGTCCGTATAAATCGTCACTACCGGGCCGTAGGCTGGAACATAAACTTCGAAATGTTTGAGCGACAAAACGATAGCAAGAAGCTCCTTCTCTATAGTCGAGTAATTCCTTTGTGCCGAATTAAACTTGCGAGAAAAGAAGCTCACTGGGTGTTCCAAGCCCTCGGAATCAGTCTGCAGTAACACTGCCCCGGCACCCACACCGCTGGCATCAGTCGCCAGCTGAAAACTCCTGGAGAAGTCTGGGGCTCTCAAAATCGGATGTGTACACAGCAGGTGCTTGACTAGGTCGAAAGCCCTCTGACACTCCGCAGCCCAACAGAACTTCACTGACTTCGACAGTAGATCAGTTAACGGTGCTAAGACAGTAGAGTATCCCCGGATGAAGCGTCTATAATAGCCTATCATACCTAGGAACCGCATGACCTGGCGCTTAGTGGTGGGCCTGGGAAACATATTGATAGCCTGTATCTTGCTCAGGGGGGGGCACACCCGGCCTAACCCGACCACGAAGCCAAGATACTGCACAGTAGCCTTTATAAACTCGCACTTCCTCAGGTTCACCACCAGCCCAGCATCGTGCAACTTCCCAAACAGGGTCTCTAAGTGCCTTAGGTGATTTTCAAAATTGTCATCATACACTATCACGTCATCAAGGTAGACCGTGCAGTTAGGGATTTCGTCACAAATATCGTTCATCAGGTTCTGAAACGTGGCAGGTGCGTTCTTAAGCCCATAAGGCATTACGTTACATTGGTAGGTCTTGCCATCTACCACAAAACCACAAACTTGCTTAGCTCGGTCCGACAGGGGTACTTGCCAGTAGCCTTTTACAAGATCAATTTTAGTAAGGTACTTTGCATTCCCTATCTTGTCCACGCTGTCGTCAACTCGAGGCAAAGGGTAAGGGTTGGTAGTGGTCAAGCCATTTAGCCTACGAAAATCTATGCAGAACCGCACCTTGCCGTCAGGTTTTGGCTGCAACGTGACGGGTGATGTCCACTTCACATAACCTTCAGTGATCATCCCTCTCTCAACCATGTACTTTAACTCCTCCCGTAAAGCTGGCAACTTTACCGGGGGCACACGGTAGGGCACTGACTTGAAGGGCACATTATCACCGACGTCCACGTCGTGCGTTACCTGAGTAGTGAGACCTGGGTGTTCGGCGAAAACAGAGGGGTATGACCTGAACAGGCCTAGGACAGCAGCACCCTGGTGCTCAGGCAGGTGACTTACAGCTTGCCTAGCCTCTTGTTCAGTATTCCCCGCCCACTGTTCCGCGGAAATGACACAGTCCCAGCTATCCTCCTCAGCAGCATGACTGTCCCCACCTCCTTCTCCACCCTGGCCGCTGCAGGCCAGCACAGGGACAGTGAGAGGCTCTGAGGGGCGTCTCACATACTCTTTCATGAGGTTAACATGACATAACTGATGTTTTTTTCTACGGTCAGGTGTTGCAACGAGATAATCAAGGTCGGACAGTTTCTTAGCCACCACATACGGCCCAATAAACTTGGCAGAAAGGGGGTGTCCAGGCAAAGGTAAAAGCAACATTACCTCCTGACCCACCGAAAACTCCCGAAGCTTCACCTTGGCGTCATACTGGTGCTTCATGACCGCCTGTGCATTAACCAAGTTATTACCTGCCGCTGCCATGCAACCTATAAGTCTCTCCCGGCTCTCAAGGATATATTTAAGTACAGACCCCGGCTTCTCTTCGCCCTCCCAGATCTCTTTCACCATACTTAAAGGTCCTCTCACATTATGGCCAAAGACTAGTTGATTTGGACTGAACCCCAGGCTCTCTCCTGGGACTTCACGTGCAGCGAACAGAACATACGGCAGACCCAAATCCCAATCAGTGTCATGTTCTGCACAGTAACAGCGTAGCATACTCTTCAGGGTCGAGTGCCACCGCTCCAAGACTCCCTGACTCTCGGGATGGTAGGCTGACGACACTACAGAGCATATACCGTGCAACTGAAGGGTTTGCTTGAACAATTTGGATGTAAAATTGCTCCCCTGGTCTGACTGCACCTCACGTGGAAATCCATAACGGGAACAGAACAATAATAAGTTTTTAACAACTGCCTTTGCCGAGCCGTTTCTCATGGGGTATGCGTCCGGGTATCTCGTAGCCACATCCATGATTGTCAACAGGAATTTATTGCCACTACTAGTAGGTGGGAAAGGGCCAACCAAATCTACTACAACTTTGCTGAACGGAGGCCCGGTGACAGGTATGGGAAACAAAGGTGCCTTCGGGATTGTCTGGTTAGGCTTCCCCGTTGTCTGGCAGGTCGCACACCCAGCCACCCATGCACAGACATCAGCCTTGACCCCAGGCCACCAGAAAAACCTGCCCAATGCCGCCAATGTTTTTGTTACCCCCAAATGACCCGCCACCGGCACATCATGCGCCAGACACAATAAGGACTCTCTATACTTATTTGGAACAACCACCTGGTCTACTACCCTCGCACCGCCCTCCCACTTCGATTTGGGGTCTAGAAATCTGCGGTACAATATCCTGTTGAGCCTAAAGAAATCTCCCGGCTTCGCATCCCCATCTTCCTCCAACTCTATGGCACCATTGCTATAACGAGCTAGGCTAGCGTCTTGCAGCTGCTGCTCACTAATGTCCCTGGGCGTCAATGCATCAAGATGGTTTTGTAATAAGACATTACCCCGGCTAGTAGGCTCTACTGCCTTAGTGGCTCTCGCTACAGCTCTTGCCTCACGCGAAGTCTTACCCAACTCTGCCTTGTTACACACCATATCTGGGCCAGAGTCAACTCCCGTGTTTATTATAGGTCCAAGTACCGAATCACCGAGAAGTGCAGCAGAATCAATGTCCCTTTTCCTGCCCTTAGCAACCTTCTCCTGATCCTTCCTCCACTGTCCCCGAGGTTGAGTGCTAGGCTGTGCAGGAGCCGCAGAGCGAGATCGGGTTACCACACAGGCCATCTCATCCTGTTGGCACCTCCCAACCCATTCCCGATTCTCACCATCCACGTCGGCCGCCCTCTCGGCAACGACTAAGGGTGGAGTCCCGGAAGTGGGCACCGCAAAGTCGTTGCCGAGAAGAAGGTCGACGCCCTCAACTGGCAAACACTCAACGATCCCTACATCCAGCTCCCTGCACACCTCTCCCACTCTCAACTCCAACCTCACAAGTGGGTATGACCTCGTAGCATTTATACCCTGCACCACAACAACTCTGGCCGCATTTATCGGTTTCCCTGTGAAGTTCCTCAACAAAGTTTGCGAAGCCCCCGTATCCCTCAGCAAGTCAACCCTCCGTAGTTCACTCCCCCAGCTCACAAACCCGTGTCCCCGATGGTTACAGAAAGTGTCCCGGACAGGTGTCGAGCCTTCCGTACGCTTCTTTACCGCGTGTGCCTCAGCTGCTGACAACCTACCCCGGGCAGTTGCTGCAGCCTTCAGAGACACACCGATACTGTGAACCAATGACACCGGCTTAGCGGGAGTGTTACTAGGGCACTCACGTGAATAATGGCCTAGCTTCTGACATTTGTAACATTTCACATCCCCAATGGGCTTCTTCCCTTGTGCGGGCGAAGAAGGGGCCTGACCTTTAGTAAACGGGAGAGGCTTGTGTTTGTAGGTGTTATTAGGTGCAATGCATTTAGTGTGGTTATGTGTGTCATAGGATTTGTTATTATCAAAAACTCTGGTGGGTGGGGTATAGCGCCCCTTCTGCCCTGACTCAGCCCTCTGAGCGGCACCGCAACCACGAATCAATGATAATCTGAGGTCTGCCATCTTGGCAGCCTCCTCTACTGTCTTGGGACATTTTTCCTTAATGTTCAGCGTTAGATCGGTTCCAGTGCATTTGTAAAACTGTTCCAGATAGAAAAGTTGCTTAATTTCCTCAGCCGACTCTGCGTGCTCGGACCGAAACCAGTTATTACCTGCATCTGTTAAGTCCCGTGCGTGCTCCATAAAACTGACGTCGCTCTTCTTATTCACGCCACGGAACTTCAATCTATAAGTTTCGGGTTGCAGTTCGTAGGCCCGGAGCACAGCCTCCTTCACCAGTCCATACACTACACTCTCGTCCAGTGACAGTGCATCGTAGGCTTTCAACCCCTTACCCACTAGACGTGATGAAACTAATGCTGCCCATTTAACCTCCGGCCAGTCATACTCACGACACTTCTTTTCGAAACGAGCAAAAAACTCAGTCACTGCTGTCTCATCAAATGCGGGTACTAACTTAATTAAATGCGAAAGTGAGTCTGTAACCCGGTGCCCACCACCGAGATGACGCCCCGTGGTCTCTACTCTAGACTTCTCGACATCCATTTCAGCCTGGTACCTGGTTGCATCCTGATTGGCTTGGATTCTAGCAACCTCTATGCGTTCTATACTAGCCTGTTGTATCTGTATCTTTGTCTCCTGCAGCTTAAACTTAGCTAGTTCTAGCTGAAATAACATCTCAGGAGACAGGCCTGGGGGGGGAGAGCACAAAATGGGGGATCCACACCGAGACGTGTTTACGGGTAAGCCAGCTTGCCATTGAGAACCCTCCTGCTGCATCGTGCTAAGCCTCGCTGGCTGAGGGCCCAGCTCAGGGGTAGAGTGGAATGGAGGCTTGGAGGGAACCCCCCAAGACCCCACTCCACCCACCGCCCCATCGCCATCACCCAACAAACATGCCACCAAATTCTTCTTGGGCCAACTGTCAGGACAGTCCCGCCCCAAAACCGTGGCTAAACAGCGAAGACCGTAACAATCAATAGCCTGCAGGCGCTGTTCGGTGAAAGGTGTCTGCAAAAATGCCCGGGCATCCCTCTCTCCACTTATAACACTCCCCTCCCTAAACATCTGTTGTACTTGCTGGTTACTAGGCTGTACCGTGTTATCCTCCCCCGTAAATGATGAGTCATTAGACATAGTGCTGGTTATACAATTGCTGTTCATAAAAAAAAAAAGTGCTTATTACTAATTGCAGTCTCGACTCACAAAATGTTAAAGATGCTTGAATGACTCTACTCTAGACACCCCCAACGAAACAATCTGCAAGTCCACCAATACAATAATGACACAATAAAAATTCCTCCAATATGCAAGAAAATTCTAGCCAGCTCTACTAGGTAGCATAGAATAGTTCTCCAAAAAACATGTGATAGGATACTACTGAATCTTGTGCAAGGTCGCCATTTTGTTACGGCTGGATCGGCAATACATATTCGGGATTCTTGATCGTAGGACAGAAATGGCTTATGTGACAACGACACGCTCGATTCCAGTCCCAAATACTATATGCTCCAGACAACAAAAGCACCAACGCCCTACAGAGTTATCGTCTATGGTAACGAGGTACCTTAACTCGGCGAAAGTGTACAACAGGGGTAGGCTATGAGGCTAAACTCCCTCAGACATTTATAGGTTACGTTATGACTAAAGAAATGCAATACTCAAGAAACTACGTTAATATTAAGCCTCTAATAATGTAGAATAGAAGCAGGCTAAAGGTATGACAGTGAAATGCTAAATGACAAATGTACACGCCTACTTGAAAGCGCGTGCACTAGAATAACTGTCCCCTACTAACATGCACTAGCATGTAGCATACAAGATGTTCATGATCCAGTAGATACCTAATAATACACATGGAAGGAACATAAATAGTAGTCACTTATTATAAGAATGAATCTATACTTGGAATAACTAAAAGGTTGCAGGCAACAGTACTGCGCCGGTAGCCTACTACCGCATAGGCTACTTCGCTTCTCTCACTCTGTCTCCCCTCTGAGTCCGTATGCGCCCTACGCAATAGAACTCTGGAAACAGCAGCAAAACGACAGTGCAGTTAATTGATACATGAAAGTATTAATAGTGTTGTCTTGTGTGTGAGTAATGTGTATTGTAAAGTGTTATATACATAAACTTAAAGAGAGCTGCAATGCATAGTAAAATAAAGATATCACCCACTCATCATCCCCATGTGTTCTAGCTAGCAGGCCAAGTCACAGGAACAACGAGTCCCAGCACCGAAAGCGAGAACCCAGGAAAAGACTGCAGAGAACACAAGGACAGATAAATTACGTTACTCTACTATACCGGCACTACGAGCGAGCTGTAGTCTCTGGTACTGCACTCGCTCCTGGCTCGGTAGGCAAATCAAGGCTAAGTCCTCGCCCCTCTACAGACAACTCCTGGGCATGGTCGGGCTCTTACACATGGCACTAGTCTAGTCACAAATTGGATGATGAGCTGGGCATATAACTCGTGAACATGTAGAACGTTCACCAACTATCCTCATCAAGAAGATCGCTGTTCACATTAACCCCTTAAATCTAATACATGTAAATATATGCTTGTCCTAAGAGTAATACGAGAGGTGAGTGCTGAAACTCCTTTAGGACCTCAAGGGAAGGGTATGCATTTAAATAGAGAGAAGAATGAAATGAGAGTAATGTCGTCAGAGAGAAAGAGTGCAACCGTGAGAAATTGGGAGAGAGGGCAAGGGATGTTAGAATCTCAAAGGTTCTAGGCAACCTGGTCATGGAACACACAGCGAGCCTCCATGCAATGTGCAGTACGACAACATGGGCAGCCAGGCAGCATATGCAGGCGGCAATGTACTATCAACCCTGTCGCACCTAGCTATAAGCGCAGGGCTGCCAACCGGTCCATACGTCTGGCAACCATTGCTACCCTCTCGCTCTGAAGTCTAACTCACTCTCTCTCTCTGAATTCCTATCATCTCATCTATCAACTTCTCTATTGATACTACATATTAAATGGAAGGTCTCGACATGGCTTAAAACAAAACCCACCACTGGTTAGCAAATGACGAGACCTTTGCAGAGATACAAAGAACATAGTTATACGTTGTCACCCTCAATATAAGCAGCCAACACGGCACACGGTACACGGTACACGGCACCGCGGCGATACAGTGGAGTACCAAGGAGTACAATCAGGTTAAGTTGCCACGCACTGGGTGCGTCACAGGGATAACGGGCCTTTTTCACTATATAGTCTATATTTTTCCAGCTGAGGGTAAATTGCCATGTTACTATCTTGGTTACTCAGTTATAAGGTAGATTTTGTAGTGAAATATGATGATAATTATGAAAACTTGGCATTAATACGACACACAGCCATAGTCGTTTCATATATTGCCATTAAGTAACGAGAAATCAGCTAATAAGAGATTCAATTTATGATCAGCTGGAAAAATATAGAGTATAGTCAGTTTTACTCCAGCTGATGATAAATTGAATTCCCTAGCATCTGATTTCTCGATTCTTAACCCCTTCTTTACCGGGGACGTCTTTGTGGTTTAATTCTAGCTATATTTAGACAATTGTGTGCAGTTTAAGGGGAGGTATTTAGTTTGTTCCCTACATTTTCATCAAGCTTAAAATTACACCCCTAGACCCCTTTTCAAGATAAATTTGTACATTTTTCGGTAGAAAAATTAAATTACAGGCTCGCTATCGCTCGCCAGGAAAAAATAGACACCTTAACGGCACAAAAGGTTTTAAAATTGACAGAAATAGGGCAAAATGTCTTAAAATTTCCAAACTACTAGGGCGAACGTCTTAAGATCTCAAAAGGAATAGGGCTAAACATGAGGGAGAAAGGGGTCCAGAAAAAAATCCCTCAAGTGGAAATCTCCCCTTAGTAAGAAGGATCTGTGGTAATACAAAGGGTAAAGGGAGATAGTTCAAAGCCTGTGTGTGTTGCTGGAAGACCTTTTTAAAACTGAATACAATCGTCTAATAGTAGCCAAAGTAAAGTGAAAACGACGTCAGCGGTACAGAAGGGGTTAATGGCGAAATATGCTACTGCTACATGTCACTGCTTCATAATTTCAAAGTTTTCATATCATTAGCAACATATTTCGCTACACAATCTTGGTAATAGCCGAGTAATCAAGATGACGAGATAGCAATTTAGCTGGGGAAAAAAAAAAAAAAAAACACACACACACACATTACCACTGGGCTACTCGACACTCTACACCACACCTACTTTATTGACTGAGAATATCCAGTATATTTCGTCAAGGGGAGATCTCCACTTGAGGGATTTTGTTGTTGACCTCTCTCTCTCCCTCATGTTTAGCCCCATTGCTTTTGATATTATAAAACGTTTGCCCCATTAGTTTAGTAGCGATTTTAAGAACTTTCACCCCATATTAAGACCTTTCGTGCCATTCAGGTGTCGATTTTATCCTGGCGAGCGATAGCGAGCCTGTAATTTAAGAGGAACCGGCCTTCGGCCGGGAAATTTTTCTACCGAAAAATGTACAAATTTATCTTGAAAGGGACTCAAGGGGGTGTAATTTTAAGTTTGATGGAGTTCTAGGGAACAAACTAAATACCTCCCCTTAGGTGTTATTTAGTTGGGTTATTGAATTATTGATTGTTTTGCTTTACTGCCTACCTTCCATCCAGCTAAATAACTTATTCTCAACAGCCCCTTCCGGATACATTTGTAACATTTTCGGCCGGTTCCTCAAAATTACAGGCTCGCTATCGCTCGCCAGGTTCGCTCCACAGGAAAAAATCGACAACTAAGTGGCACGAAAGGCCTTGATATTGATAAAGGAATGGAGCGAAAGGTCTTAACGGGGATTTGGGAAATAGTGATGTACTGGAGAACAATATTGCAAGTTCATTATGATGTATTTAAATAATGACAGACGCTTTCATATAATATCTTAACTAAAGCCAAAACAAATTATTGTTGACCAGTATACGAGCCATAGTTGCATTCTCAGACTAGACAGACAAATAATTAACAGGCGCATAAACTGAAATTTAGCTGAACCATTAAGGCCTTCACGGCGTCATTACATCAAACTTTTCCTTCTTTCAGTAGCGTATTAAGGGGAGGCAGACCGTTTTTCTGGACCCCCTTCCCCCTAATGTTTAGCCCCACTAGTTTTATGATTACAAGACGTTCGGCCCATTAGTTTGGCGATTTAAACACCTTTCGCCCCATTTCGTTGTCAATTTTAAGACCTTTCGTGCCATGTAGGTGTCGATTATTTCCTGGTGAGCGATAGCGAGCCTGCAATTTTAAGAGGAACCGGCCTTTGGCCGGGAAATTTTTCTACCGAAAAATGTACAAATTTATCTTGAGGGGGGGGGTCTAGGGGGTGTTTTTCTAAGCTTGATGGAGGTCTAGGGAGGAAACTAAAAAATAATATGAATAAATGAATTAATAGACCAAACAAACGGCCAGTCTCCCCTTAACCCAACCTTTATTCGTGATATGGACACTACTCTAACCCAGAGGTCCTTGGATGACTATATTTTGTTTTCGTGAAGGATTTAATTCTGGACCTCCTTTTCCCTTATGTTTAGCTCCATTAGTTTTGAAATTGTAAGACGTTCGCCCCATTAGTTTGTCGGGGGGGGGGGGGGGCTCCTCCTCTTGGGGGTATTTATCAAAGCTTGATGGAGGTCTTGGGCACAAACCAAAAAAACTCCCCCTTCAAATACTATTATAATGGACTTGCAGCAATAGTTGTCTCCACAATATCATTATCTGGGAAGGGTTAACTCTTACCAGATCATTTATGAGGCCGCCTGTCTTCAATATAGTCTGGCTATCATTAGACGATTTTAGGCAGTCTAGGAAGGATCTATGGCAATCAAAGGGGTAAACATGGTCCTAGTTAAGGGGAGGTATTTAGTTTGTTCACTAGACCTCCATCAACCTTAAAATTACACCCCCTTGACCCCCTTTCAAGATAAATTTGTACATTTTTCGGTAGAAAAATTTCCCGGCCGAAGGCCGGTTCCTCTTAAATTACAGGCTCGCTATCGCTCGCTAGGATAAAATCGACACCTAAATGGCACGAAAGGTCTTAATATGGGGTGAAAGTTCTTAAAATCGCTAAACTAATGGGGCAAACATTTTATAATATCAAAAGCAATGGGGCTAAACATGAGGGAGAAAGGGGTCAAGAAAAAATCCCTCAAGTGGATATCTCCCCTTAACCCTCAGCCTTACAAAACTCCTTCCTAAGCTTGAACAAAATCGTCTATTGATATGCAAACTATAAGGACGACACGGGCCCCTCATACTGAAAGGGTTGAAGTGGTCTCATCTACTCTTAATTAGTACGCACCCTATTGTGAATCAGTATCGAACCCAAACGAAACAATACAACACTATCTTATATCCCAAATGCTTCAGAGCTTGACTTTAACCCCTTCAAGCTCTGACGCGTTATAGCAGTTTATTTTGGCTATCATTAGACGATTTTAGGCAGCTTACGAAGGATTTGTGGGTGTTAAAAGGGTAAATACGCTCTCAATTAACCCTGTGACTTTAGTATACCGTTACTAATCTGAATAAAATCGTCTAATAGCCAAAAAACAAAACAGAAACGCGTATTGGAGCTTGAAAGGGTTAATGGTTCATATGAGTGTAACCCCTTCTAGTGCTCATCATTGAACAAGTCGAACTGCATTGCGTGTGGCAAAAAAAAAATAAAAAAAATACAGTTGTTCATTTGATGTGTTCAATGGTAACACAAATATTACACATACAAAGAGAATAAACCGAATTTTAACTCTTTTATGTGTGATGATAATACCCTCTGTACCGGCGACGTCTTTGGTTTACTTACTTCTAGTTATATTTATTTAGAAGATGTTGTGCAATTTAAGAAGTAGCTGTGGTAGTAAAAAGGGTCAAGTGAGATCGTTCGAAGCCTGTTAAGTGTTGGAGGCCCTTTTTAAACTGAATTAAATCGTGTAATAGTACCCAAAATAAACCTTTTTAAGGGGAGGTTTTTAGTTTGGTCTCTAGATATCCGTCAAGCTTAAGATTACACCCCCTTGAGCCCCTTTCAAGATGAATTTGTACATTTTTCGGTAGAAAAATGTCACGGCTGAAAGCCGGTTCCTCTTAAAAAACAGGCTCGCTATCGCTCGCCAGGATAAAATCGACACCTAAATGGCACGAAAGGTCTTAAAATTAACAGAAATGGGTCGAAAGTTCTTAAAGTCGTCAAAATAATGGGGCGAACGTCTTAAAATTAGAAAAGCAATGGGGCTAAACATGAGGGAGAAAGGAGTCAAGAAAAAAAATCCCTCAAGTGGAAATCTCCCCTTAACTGAATTAAATCATGCAATAGCCTAGTACCCAGAATAAAGTTAAAAGGACGTCGCCGGTACAGAAAGGGTTAATGGTACAGTTGAAGACAATTTCCTGCAATATAGACTCGGATGCCATAGTCTCTAGCCTACTCATTAACCCTCTCCGACATATGCCATAGCCTCTAGCCTACTCATGAAGGGGAGGTTTTTAGTTTATTACCTTAACCTCAATAAAACTTAAAATTAAACCCCCTTGACCCCCTTTCAAGATAAATGTGTACATTTTTCGGTAGAAAAATGTCAAGGCCGAAGGCCGGTTCCTCTTAAATTACAGGCTCGCTATCGCTCGCCAGGAAGAAATCGACACCTAAATCACATGATAGGTCTTAAAATTGTCAGAAATGGGGGTGAAAGTTCTTAAAATCGCTAAACTAATGGGGCGAACGTGGTTAAATCTCAAAAGCAATGGGGCTAAACATGAGGGAGAAAGGGGTCAAGAAAAATTCCCTCAAGTGGATATCTCCCCTTAACCCTCTCCAACATATGACGCGATGTTGAGCCTATTAGGGATACTTTAAAGCCTTTGTTACCATCAGGGGTATTTAGAAACCTTTAGTTTAGTTACTTCAACCTCTGCAGTTGTCTTTGAGTTAGCTGCGGGCAGAACACTAATTTTAGAGAGGTAATTATAAGAGTGAGAGAACTATTTCATATTGCTAATCTGGCAACTATGCGTCATATGAGCGTGAAAGGGTTAACATTCGTGAACCCTCTTTGTGTTTCTTTATGGAATTGTAACTATCTGGCTTGAATTGTAACTATCTGGCTTGAATTGTAACTATCTGGCTTGAATTGTAACTATCTGGCTTGAATTGTAACTATCTGGCTTGAATTGTAACTATCTGGCTTGAATTGTAACTATCTGGCTTGAATTGTAACTATCTGGCTGGAATTGTAACTATCTGGCTTGAATTGTAACTATCTGGCTGGAATTGTAACTATCTGGCTTGAATTGTAACTATCTGGCTGGAATTGTAACTATCTGGCTTGAATTGTAACTATCTGGCTGGAATTGTAACTATCTGGCTTGAATTGTAACTATCTGGCTTGAATTGTAACTATCTGGCTTGAATTGTAACTATCTGGCTTGAATTGTAACTATCTGGCTTGAATTGTAACTATCTGGCTTGAATTGTAACTATCTGGCTGGAATTGTAACTATCTGGCTTGAATTGTAACTATCTGGCTGGAATTGTAACTATCTGGCTTGAATTGTAACTATCTGGCTGGAATTGTAACTATCTGGCTTGAATTGTAACTATCTGGCTGGAATTTTGGATGAAACTTGCTTTTTAAGGGGAGATCTCCACTTGAGTTTTTTTTTTCTTGACCCCTTTCTCCCTCATGTTTATCCCCATTGCTTTTGATATTATACAACGTTTGCCCCATTAGTTGAGCGATTTTAAGAACTTTCACCTCATATTAAGACCTTTCGTGCCAGTCAGATGTCGATTTTATCCTGGCGAGCGATAGCGAGGGGAGATCTCCACTTGAGTTTTTTTTTTCTTGACCCCTTTCTCCCTCATGTTTATCCCCATTGCTTTTGATATTATACAACGTTTGCCCCATTAGTTGAGCGATTTTAAGAACTTTCACCTCATATTAAGACCTTTCGTGCCAGTCAGATGTCGATTTTATCCTGGCGAGCGATAGCGAGCCTGTAATTTAAGAGGAACCGGCCTTCGGCCGGGACATTTTTCTACCGAAAAATGTACAAATTAATATTTGAAAGGGACTCAAGGGGGTGTAATTTTAAGCTTGATGGAGGTCTAGGGAACAAACTAAATGCCTCCCCTTAATAAACAGTAATTATTGCTTTGAAGTCATGTATAGAAAATGACATTCATAATTTAGTTTCCAGAGATATATACTTTGATAATAGTTAACCCCTTCCGTGTACCGGCAACGTATTTTCACCTTTATGCTGGCTACTACTATTATTATTAGACGATCTCATGCCGTGTACAATGGGCCTAATAAAGCAATCAACGGACTTCCAATTATCTCATTTAAGGGTGTGATTTCCACCTGGAGGAGGATTTTTTTTTTCTGGACCCCTTTCTCCCTCACGTTTAGCCCCATTGCTTTTTGAGATTTTAAGACGTTCGCCCCCATTAGTTTGGCGATTTTAAGAACCCTCGCCCCATTTCTGTCAATTTTAAGACCATTCGTGCCATTTAGGTGTCGACTGTTTCCTGGCGAGCGATAGCGAGCCTGTAATTTAAGGGGAATCGGCCTTCGGCCGGGACATTTTTCTACCGAAAAATGTACAAATTTATCTTGAAAGGGGGTCTAGGGGGAGTAATTTTAAGTTTGATGGAAGTCTAGGGAATCAACTAAAAACCTCCCCTTAATCCATTTGACTACCTCAGATCCTTCTTAAACTGAACAAAATCGTCTAAATATAACGAGCATAACATTAAAAAGACGTAGGCGGTACAGAAGGGGTTAAAGCAAGTGAAATCCACGACTATTTACGAGAGTGTGTGTGGGTGGGGGGCTAGAGACTATGGCATCCGAGTGTACGAAAGGGGGGGGGGGGGGGGGAGACCTGTTTTTGTTCTGTCCTTTTCTATCTTTCTCTGGCTTGTATCCATTTGGCCCCATTCAGCCTACTGTTTTAAGACGTTTATCCCCATCCAGGTATCAATTTTTTACTGGTGAGCGGTAGCGAGCCAGCATATTTTTTATTTTTGTTTGACAGCAGGCTAAATTTGTAAATTTTTCGATAGAAAAATGTCTCCGGCGAAGCCGGATTTCTTCATATAATGCTGGCTCGCTATCGCTCGCCAGAAAGAAATCGACACCTAGATGGGGATAAACGTCTTAAAATAGTTGGCTGAATGGGGCCGAATGGATACAAGCCAGAGAAAGAGAGAAAAGGACAGAAATAACAAAAAGCAGGTCACCCCCCTTAAAGCATCTGTGGAGGCAAGCAAGGTGCCATAGCAAGCAGTGGAGGCCGTGTGGGGGGACATATCGCTCAGAACCCACAATTGCCCACACAAATTCGTACCCAGGCTGTGATTTTATGTGGCCGGTATCACACGAGAGCTTTTATAGTCAACATTCGATGATCAACATTTTTCTGGCAACATTTCTGGAATATTTTGCACTGGTATCGGAAACTAGGCTGATGATAGATGAATATAAGTGACAGAAACGTTTAAAATGTTGACCTCATAAGCTGCCAGACCAGTGTTGAGGATAAATGTTGAGGGAAAAAGCGCTCGTGTGATACCGGCACAAGTAAACATAGTATGATTGGCTTATGAGAATCACTTGGCAAAAAACCCATTAATTGATCATTATGATTTAACTGCTCCTCTTTTATAATGTTCCTACTCGACGAGACAGATAAACTGGCGAGGAAACGCAAAAGTGGTCCCGGGCCCTGGGAATAGGAACTTTAAATGTTGTTTCTGTTCGGGCTCTGTCTCATGTCAGCCACTCCCAGCAATGGGGTATGTGCCTGAGTATATGTATGTACTGTACATAGTATTACATACATACATACATAAGAAACTACACTCTATCAATCATGGCATTTTTCCTTCCATTCATAAAATCACGAGTGGGTATGAACTCATGTGGGCAACTGTGTATGATACACATAATAACGAATAATACCAACAATCCTTAATCATTACAACCTCTTATGCATTAATAACCCTTATATACTAACACAACACATCAATTATTATTCATAAATCTCTAATAACCATAGTCACTAAAATGTCTCAATCGTAAACAAACCAATCTACGAAACTATCTCAAACATCAATATTCTCAGTAACTAAATATAGAAGATGCCATATTATTTACTATTAACTAAGCCTAATTAAATATAAGTGAAAGAACTAACTATCTATAGAACAAAAACAACAACTTGTAAATACAACTGGGGTGTTCATTAATTTGATTCCTAGTAGTGTGATATTTATAAGTGTTTAACATAACTTCAAATGAGTAGTTTAATGTTGTTGTTGTTGTTGTTGTTGTTCCCTAAGCTGCCTGGCCGAACAGCCCCGAGTCCCTAAGGAAGGCCATGGCCACGGTCGGGCTTTCCCACAGAGCTCTCAAGGAGTGTAGATTGTGTTGTTGGCGTAAGTGGTTGTGTGAAATGCAGTCTTCTATGATGTGTTTAATGGTATGGGGTGCTGTGTTACATCCCGGGCAGGCGTCGACAACGGAGTCATCCAGTCTCTTCTGATAGCTCAGAAAAGTTGGATGGTGTGGGAGTGACGTGAGTAAATCCCGAGTGCCAAGTGTGAGAGTGACGTGAACCCAGAGTGCCAAGAGTGATAACGTGAATCTATAATAATCAGTGTGATGAGTGAGTGAATAGTGATATATTTACGTGAAACCCAGAGCGACATATATTATAGTTACGTGACTCTTCAATTAATATACCCTATTCCAACATTCTTGATCATTAACCTCCATAACTCACAAACGACTAGAGTAATCAAGCTAGCATTTCTACCACTTGGGAAGGGTCCGCTAAGGAATAGGTGTAGACATTTACAGCCCATTTACTCTAGCCCTTTTTGAGTTACAGAGGTTATCTGGAACAGGGTATAGTGTGAGAAATAAGTGAATAGCGTGACATTTGAGTGAATCCAGAGTGACCCAAGATAGTCACGTGACCCAAGATAGTCACGTGACCCAAGAGTAGCTATAGTTTATTCGCTGTAAGTAGGCGAGAGATCTTGACTTCTATCCTCCATAACTCACAAACTACTAGAGTAATAGTTAATATTATGTGTACCATTATAGGAAGAGTCAGCCAGGGAATAGATGTGGGAATTAACAGCCTGCTCTAGCCCTTTTTGAGTTACAGAGGATGGAGGTCATGATTTCTCGCCTACTTACAGCGAATAGACTATAGTTATGTGAACCCCAAGTTAATAATGCCCCCTAAACTTGAACCTACCCTTCTGGGCCGGGGTTTTTTTGGTAGCTGAGTTGGTCTGCTGCTGCTGCTGCTGCTGCTGTTGTTGTTGCTGTTGTTGTTGTTGGGTGGAGTGGCCGTTGGCGGAGGGAGCGCCGCCCCCGACCCTCCACTGCTCTCTCGACCATCACCACCTCCGCCTGTAACGACAACAAATAATACTGTTAGGCCGCGAGTCCATTGTTATGTAGGGTGATTTTAAAGTAAAGTAGTTCTAAAGTAATGTGTAATGGTTGAAATAGTACTATCCAACATTATGTATCAATACTCATAAAAGCTGCAATAGCTATGTATACAAAGAGTGTCATAAATATGTCAATAAACTATTTAACGAACAATGAATATATACTGTATATACTGTATATATATATATATATATATATATATATATATATATATACTTTAATAACATCATTACATACAAAGATAAATACAAGACAGTTTGAGATCTACAATATACAGTAGTTAACCCTTTCTGTACCAGCGACGTCTGTTATTTTCTTATTCTAGCTACGTTTAGACGATATTATGCAGCTTCAGGAGGATCTGTGGTGGTTAAAAGGGTTGATTGAGATAGTTCGAAGGCTAGAGATCCTTCGTAAACTGAAGACAACCGAGTATTAGTAGCCATAATATAGTTAAAGAGACGTCGCTGGTACAGAAAGGGTTAAATAATTGCATACAAAGATGAATACAAATAAATACCAAACCGACAGTCGTCATACCCATACTGTAAGATAACTGCATGGTGATAGACAGTGTGGTATCTACAGTGGAATTAAACCCCAGTGGAGGGAGGTGAGGTCAATTAATGCCTGACCCCTGCAGCAGTCAGACCCAGATGACCTGACCACCAGACACCTGCCAGACCCACCTCAATCACCACAGCTACACACACACACACACACACACACACACACACACACACCACGTAAGCTCGAGGAACCTTCAAAATGCAACTATATAAGTACACAATTAATAAAGAGCTTCAATTTAGCCCTGATAGCTTAGAAAATGAATGTATAAGACCCACCTCAATCACTACAGCTACACACACACACACATACACACACATAAATACATACATACACACACACACACACACACACGCGTAAGCTCGAACTAATTAACCAGCCCCCAAAATGCAACTATATAGTACATCATGAAATAAAGAGATTCGATTCAGCCTTGATAGCTTCGAAAATTAATGTATAAGAACTAACGATCGCGACTGTACAACAAGACAAAGGGTTAAGGGGGCCCACCTCGCTTTTGTTCTCTTTCTCTCCCTCTCTCTTTGGCTTGTATCCATGCGGCCCCATTCAGCCTACGGTTTTAAGATGTTTACCCCCATCGAGGTGTCAATATTTTCCTGGCGAGCGGTAGCGAGCCAGCATATATATATATATATTTTTTTACAGCAAGCTAAATTTGTAAATTTTTCGATAGAAAAGTGTCTCCGGCGAAGCAGGATTTCTCCATACAATGCTGGCTCGCTATTGCTCGCCAGGAAGAAATCGACACCTGGATGGGGATAAACGTCTTAAAACAGTTGGCTGAATGGAGCCGAATGGATACAAGCCAGAAAAAGAGAGAAAAGGAGAGAAAGAGAAAACAAGCAGGTGACCCCCTTTAAAGGTGGGTGTATTTCCCCTTGAGTCTGGCTTCAGGTAGGTTGACAGGCGCCCGGCGGACGTCATCCCTCATGAATACAATTACAAGGTTGACGAGATGTAATTACACCAAAGAGCCGCTGCCGCCGGGCTGAGGGTGGAGGACTTCCTGCACTGGCTACACCAAGGCAGGATGGACTCTATACTGTATATACGGTATTAAGGGAGCCCACCTCGCATTTTTTTCTCTTTCTCTCCCTCTCTATTTGGTTTGTATCCATTCGGCCCCATTCAGCCTACTGCTTTAAGACGTTTACCCCCATCCAGGTATCAATATTTTCCTGGCGAGCGGTAGCGAGCCAGCATATATACAATTTTGTTTTGACAGCAAGCTAAATTTGTACATTTTTCGATAGAAACATTTCTCCGGCCAAGCCGGATTTCTCCATACAATGCTGGCTCGCTATCGCTCGTCAGGAAGAAATCGACACCTGGATGGGGATAAAAGTCTTAAAACAGTTGGCTGAATGGGGCCGAATGGATACAAGCCAGGGAAAGAGAGAAAAGGGAGAGAAAGATAAAAAAAAAAAAACAGTAACTGAAGTAAAACTGAGGGGTAATGAAGTTGGTGACAAGAGGGGAGGTGGCGAAAGAGAAACTCGGGAGATTCCAAATGAGACGAGACAAAGACAAAGTTGGGATGACATCGAAGGGTGCAAAAACAGAGAGAGAGAGAGAGAGAGAGAGAGAGAGAGAGAGAGAGAGAGAGAGAGAGAGAGAGAGAGCGCGCAAATGAGACGAGACAAAGAGAAAGTTGGAATTAAATCGAAGGGTGCAAAAAACAGAGAGAGAGAGAGAGAGAGAGAGAGAGAGAGAGAGAGAGAGAGAGAGAGAGAGAGAGAGAGAGAGAGAGAGAGAGAGAGAGAGCGAGAGAGAGAGAGAGAGAGAGAGCGATACATGATATGAGGGAAATGGTGTGTGTGAGGATTCAGGTGTTTTGTGAGGGAGGTAATAGGGAATGATCTAACAATGAGAGAGAGACCATGTGAGTATTATATATGTGTGGGAAGTATGTAATTGAATGAACACGTATAGAGCAAAACAATTAATAATAATAATAATAATAAATACTACTACTACTACTACTACTACTACTACTACTACTACTACTATTATTTTAAGTTTTCTTTGATTTTGACTTAATACAGTACATTCATTATATTTTTACAAACATCAGATATTACTCTATTTCTATTTTAGTATATTACTACTCTATACACTACTACTACTACTACTAATAATAATAATACTACTACTACTAATACTAATTTACTAAACTAGCAGATGCAGTGAGAACTAAGATATATGGTTAAGTTGCAGAGCGGTGTAAAGATTTGTGAATGGAGCCAAGTTATCCCCACAAAGCCCCCAGACCAAGGCTAAAATGTAATCACTCACTCTCACTCTCGCTCTCTCTCTCTCTTTCTCACACACAACAATAGTCCTCCGTGTAGTGTTTGTCCTCGTTAATCAATTACTTAAAACACACAATAACAAAAATAAATAATATACAGTACAACGAAAAATAAGATAATCAAATGATAATATTAATACAAACAAATAAAACACCTAAACGAATATATAGACAAGTAAAATTAAAGTGAGATAACAAAAGTACAAAATTAAGCTCATCAAAAAAAAAAATAAAAAAAAAATAAAAAAAAAAATATATATATACCGTATATATATATATATAAACACACACACACACAAACAAACAATCACACAGACAAGGACAATTACAAACAAATACACAGAAGAACTGAGGAGCGAGACGTTTGATACCCGGGGCAGTGTAAATATCTGTGAATGGAGCGAAGTGATCCCCACAGAGCCTAGACAAGAATCACAACACCCTACCAAGATCCTCAATTGTCAGTCACCCAAATCCCTCGTCTGTCAGTGATGGGAAGGAGGGAGGGAGGGAGTGAGAGCAAGAATGAGTGAGAGTGAGAGTGGGTGTGTGTGTGGGTATGTACGTGTGTACGTGTGTGGGTGTGTGTGGGTGTGTACGTGTGTGTGTGTGTGGGTGTGTGTGTGTGTGTGTGTTAGTGAAAGAGTAGGAGTTTGTATGTGAGAGAGAGAGTGACAGAAAGAGTGAGTGAGAGAGAGAGAGAGAGAGTGTGAGTGTGAGCGTGTGTGCATACTGAATTACCATGAACACGGAGACTAATTAAATATTTCACGATCCAGTGGTGGTTTTTGTAATAAACTGTCTCTCTACATAACATTAAGGGGAGGTTTTTAGTTTGGTCTCTAGATATCCTTCAAGCCTAAGATTACACCCCCTTGAGCCCCGTTCAAGATAAATTTGTACATTTTTCGGTAGAAAAATGTCCCGGCTGAAAGCCGGTTCCTCTTAAATTACAGGCTCGCTATCGCTCGCCAGGATAAAATCGACACCTAAATGGCACGAAAGGTCTTAAAATTGACAGAAATGGGGCGAGGGTTCTTAAAATCGCCAAACTAATGGGGCGAACGTCTTAAAATCTCAAAAAACAATGGGGGCTAAACACGAGGGAGAAAGAAGGGGTCCAGAAAAAAAATCCCTCAAGTGGATATCTCCCCTTAATGCCAAGTTGTCCTACATAATTGGCAGCACATGTGGCTACCAACTCTTGATAATCGGGTGGTAGAGAAGTTGGGAACACTGCTGCCATGTCCCCCCCCCCCCCCCCCCCCCCACTGACAAACCCGGAC
>JBAKBP010034028.1:0-21188 GCA_037953745.1 Lithodes maja | reverse complement strand
CAACCACACCATACCTTAACACACTGCCACACCACACCAAGCCTAACTAAGTCCAACCACACCATACCTCAACACACTGCCACACCACACCAAGCCTAACTAAGTCCAACCACACCATACCTCAACACACTGCCACACCACACCAAGCCTAACTAAGTCCAACCACACCATACCTTTCATATAACACCACACCTTTCTATAGTTACTAGCACTATACCTCATCACACCCGGCAGACATTATCACCATTATACACTACACTTCCATCACACTATACCATGCTACACCACCTCATATACCACCACACTTCCTTTATTACCTAGCACTATACCTCATCACACCTGGCAGACATTATCACCATTATACACTACACTTTCATCACACTATACCATGCTACACCACCTCATATAACACCACACCTTCCTTTAATTACCTCGCACTATACCTCATCACACCCGGGAGACATTATCACCATTATACACTACACTTTCATCACACTACACCACCTCATATCACACCACTCTCTTGCTACACCACATAAACCACACCACACTATACCACTTGGTACACTACACTGCACTCTCACTAAATGTAGCATACTGACATCACTCGCTACACCACACCTATTGCTATGTACTATTACACACACACACACACACACACACACACACACACACACACACACACACACACACCACAGTCACTCTTCACCTAACACACCACACCACACGCACCATACCATACACACCACATCCACACCCACACCCACACCACACTGCAACAACTTGTCGACCTCTATCTTATGTCCTTCACAATTTCCGAAGTTGAAAAATCGTGACAGCCAATTAAACTTTGGTATATGTAGGAGAGTAGGGGAAGGAGGGGAAAGCAGAGGAGAGGGGAAAGAGGAAAAGAGTAGAGGAGGAGGAGGAGGAGATAGGGGAAGGGAGAGACGGGGAAAAGAGTAATATGAGAGAGGAGGAGGGAAGAATAGGAGAGGAAAACAGAGGAGAGGGTTAGGAGGCAGAGGAAAGGGGGAGAAATGAGACAAAAGTATAATGAGAGAGAAGGAGAGGAGAGGAGACGATAAGGGAATGAGGAAGAGGAGGAAAGGGGAGAAGAGACGAATAAAGAATACACGGTGGAAAGAGAGGAGGAGGGAGTATATGAATGGTGAGATGAGAAAACCGGAGAAGCGAATGGGAAAGAGATGATGATGATGATGAGAGAGAGAGGGGGGGGGGTTGGCAGGAGAGCGGGGGGGGGGGAGGGGAGTTAGTTCTGTCAGATTGGAACGAGAATGTAAAAGAAAAGATTTGATATATAGACAAAAGTGAACAAATGAGCACAATTGAGAGCAAGAAGATAATATTATGAAATTAATGTTGAATCTATAATCATTATATCATACCATATAATTAATTGAGTGAATGAAAGTATATAGTTTATTAAATGTAAAAAGTCGTGTACCGTACGTGGATAATATAAATATATAAATATAAGAAGCGTCTGACTAGGAAATACGATGAAGTGGGAGAAATTGTTAAATACAGATAGAATAGTGAATCAGAACATATGAGGGATAAGTAATTAAGGGGGTCACCGTTTTTTTTTATCTTCCTCTCCTTTTCTCTCTTTCCCTTACTTGTATCCATTCGGCCCCATTCAGCCAACTGTTTTAAGACGTTTATCCCCATCCAGGTGTCGATATCTTCCTGGCAAGCAATAGCGAGCCAGCATTGTATGGAGAAATCCGGCTTCGCCGGAGACATTTTTCTATCGAAAAATTTACAAATTTAGCTTTGCTGTCAAAACAAAAATATATGTATGCTGGCTCGCTACCGCTCGCCAGGAAAATATTGACACCTGGATGGGGGTAAACGTCTTAACACAGTAGGCTGAATAAGGCCGAATTAATACAAGCCAAAGAGAGAGGGAGAGAAAGAGAAAACAAGCGAGGTGGGCTCCCTTAAAGAGAGCAAAAAGAACTAGGGGTCAGTCGGTAGAGCGCACACCTCCGCCTTTACTGGCTAGGTCGCTAAACAAACATGTACAACAATGGCACCCGTGTGACGTCAGTATGATCCGGATCGCTGGCTTAAGGGGCCCCACCTCTTTTTGTTTCCTCTCTCTCTCTCTCTGGGTTGTATCCATTTGGCCCCATTCAGCCAACTGTTTTAAGACGTTTATCCCCATCTAGGTGTCGGTTTTTCCTGGCGAGCGGTAGCGAGCCAGCTTATTATTTTAATTGGTTTTGACAGCAAGCTAAATTTGTACATTTTTCGATGGAAAAATTTCCCGGCAAAGCCGAATATCTCCATACAATGCTGGCTCGGTATCGCTCGCCAGGAATAAATCGACACCTGATTGGGGATAATCGTCTTAAAACAGTAGGCTGAATGGGGGCCGAACGGATACAAGCGAAAGAAAGAGAGAAAGAGAAAAGGAGAGAAAAAAGCAAGTGACCCCCTTAATTGAATCATTTATTCCGTGGCACATATTATATCTACCCCCCAAATGTAATGAAAATCAGTTCATAACTTATGGATCGCCTCCTTATTGCATCTCTTCTTCCTTGGCGCATATCTTATTAAGCCCGCCAAATTTCGTAAAAATCGGTTTATTACTTTGTGAGATATCGTGTTTTTCAGGACAAAGAAACAGACACACAATCAAAGGTGAAAACGTATCCTCCGTCCAAGTTCGTTGGCGGAGGTACCGGTAATAAGAAAAATAGAACAAGAAGAAAAAGTTGCTTTAAATGCCCAATTTTCCGGCGTTGCAGCTAACTAATTGGGCATCACCATTCTCTCTCTCTCTCTCTCTCTCTCTCTCTCTCTCTCTCTCTCTCTCTCTCTCTCTCTCTCTCTCTCTCTCCTCCCAACTCCCCCCCCCCAACCCCAACTAAAGGCACCGCCTCTCTCCCTCCACGACTTCCGTTTTACGAGGAGTGCCCACCAGGGTGAATACAGCCTCTCAATAAACTAATCCTCTCTCTCTCCCTCTCTCCTTTCGTTCTCTCTCTCTCATTTCTCTCACTTCCATTTCTCACTCTCAGCCCCGCCCTTCTCTCTCTCTCTCTCTCGCTCATATCTCTCTCTCTCTCTCGCTCATATATCTCTCTCTCTCTCTCTCTCTCTCTCTCTCTCTCTCTCTCTCTATCTCTCCCTTTCGTTCCCTCTCTCCTCTCTCGCTCATATCTCTCTCTCGCTCATATCTCTCTCTCTCTCTCTCTCTCTCTCTCTCTCTCTCTCTCTCTCTCTCTCTCTCTCTCTCCATCTCTCTCTCCCTTTCGTTCTCTCATTCTCACTCACTCTCACCCCCCCTCTCTCTCTCTCTTTTCCTCTCATCTCAATTCATTTCCCCCCCCCCCACTCTCTCTTTCTTTCTTCTCCTCTCATCCCTAGTTTCGTCCCCCCCCCCCCCCCCCCCCGGGCTGCACCGCTCCGGAGCTGCCGCCAAGTGTCAACAAGTACCACCGGGGGCCCCCCCCCCCCTTTCAAACCCCGGTTTATGAGGGGAAATAGGGTATAAAATAAGAGCCCTAGGACCATCCCCCACACCCCCAAAACCCGTCCCAAATTTCTTTTTAAGTGCCGACGTAACAGAAACTACCCTCACCCCCACCAACACCTTGCAACCTGCATCATCAACATCGGAACAACTTTTAAGGGAAGTGACCACTCCAACATTTTGTACCTTTCGTTTTTGCAAATTCTCCCTCACTAACCCCAAATCATGGCACCGATCAGAATTAAATGCCCCTCCTGTAACAAGAACTACTACAAGGAATGGTATCCGCGTCATGGGTATCCAAATGCCAAGTGTTTTATGTGTTTAACTGGTGAAAACTTTTTGCTCTTGGAGTGCACATTAGAAGCACACAAGGCACAGGCTGACGAACTGAAGCGAGATAATCTCACACTAAAGGAGACTGTAGGTGTACTTTCGCATCAAAATTTCTTACTAAAAGAGCGAGTAAAGGACATAGAGAGTAAGCAAGTCGACGTTGTTAAAAATCTTCAAAAAGAAAACCCATCCAATGATCTATATCAGACAGTAGTCAACAGGCGTAACAAGAACAAATCCCAAGGGAATGGGAAAGTGACACCAGGTATCCCTATCAAAAACAGATTTGCTGTTCTCGCCGAAAACAATGAACACAAGGTAACTGACCACGTGAATGGGAATGGGAATGGAAAAGCGACACCAGGTAACCCTATCAAAAACAGATTTGCACACGAGGTAACTGACCACGTGAAAGCAAGCTCGAAAGGCAAGAAAATTCCTGACAGGAAAACAACGAAACCATCAAATCACGGAGTCAGCGGGAAGGAGAAACTCACCCTAGTCTATGGTGACAGTCTCATGCGAGGTCAAGGAGCTGCCTTTGCCACCAAGAACAGAGGAAAAAGGTCAGTAAAGGTCATTCCAGGCGGTAAAGTCGAACATATCTTGAAAGACATAACTAACTCCGCCATACCAGAGGGCACCTGTGTAGTCGTCAATGTTGGCTCAAATGACTGCTTTGACGGAGGTAAGGCCCCAATTAAGATCATAGAAAAAGATTTCGAGAACCTAGTTAAAGTCATGAAAAGGAAGACCACGAAATGTGTGGTAAGCGGCGTCATACCCCGGATTAAAACAAGCTCATACGGACAAAATAGAGCCATAGAAATTAACAACGCAGTCAAGGTCATGTGCGAACAAGAGAAGGTACTGTATGTGGACAATTGGACCACCTTTGTAGGGAACTCGTCCCTGTACAGCGGAGATGGCCTTCATTTATCAGAAAAAGGCGTTCAGCACATGAGTGACACCCTAAATCAAGCAACCTACATTGCCCATGAAAACAACGCCAGTCAGGACCGAGAGATAACTATGCTAATAGACTCCTCTGAGTATTGACATCGCTACCCCCGGAAAAGCCCTCCCACAACCCCACCCAATCAAACTCCACCCGCACAGTTAAGAGAAATAAATAACCCCGCCCAACCCTTCCAAGTCCATCACAACCATTTACACGAAACCGTCAACCCCAATGGCCCACAAGTTGCGAAAATTTACCTACCTGAACCACAAAACAAACTAAACAACCCCACCCAACCCCATCCAAGCCAACCCAACCAACTGAATGAATTTGACAACCCGCCGCGGCTTCAAGTCACAACCCCAAACCCATCCCCACCAATAAGAAAAACAAATCCAGCGCATGCTGAGAGAAATGATATAAAAATAATATCCATAAATGCCTGCTCAATAAGAAACAAAATAGACGAACTCAAATGTCTGTTATTAAATGAGAAAGTTGACGTTATTTGTATAACGGAAACACATCTGAACCTTAAAAATAAAGATCTACTTCATGGATATCACATAGAGCCATATAATTGTTTTCATAAAGACCGTAACAATGGAAAACAAAGAGGGGGGGGGGGGTTGCAATGTACGTTGCAACCTACTTAAACCCAGTTGAGGTGACTCTCCCCGAAAGTAATGCAGAAATAGTGTGCGTCAAAATAAATACAAAAAACATGAACTTAAATATCACTACAGCGTACCGACCACCGAGACTATCTGTTGCCGATGATACAATTTTTTATGAAATACTAGAGAAAACTCTTAATTCCGACGAAACAGTTTTACTAGGTGACTATAACCTCCCCCTAATTGACTGGAATACCCTGACCGGAAATAATGCTGAGTCACGCCTAATGACAAGCTTCATCCAGGACAATTTTTTGACTCAACACGTAAAACAGCCGACGCGAGACAGGAATATATTAGACCTCGTAATCACTACCCAAGAAAATCTATTATCAAACCTGGATGTAGGTGAACATCTGGCAACGTCCGATCATAAAATCTTAAGAATCAACGTTATAAGCAAATATTCCTCAGTAAAAACAACAGGAATGGTTTCGGACTTCAAAAACGCAAATTATGACGGACTTAAGGAATCGCTATCAAACATACACTCAAACCTCATAAATATAAACGAAGTAAATGAACTATGGGGACATTTTAAGTCTACAATTACAGAAGCGCATAAACAATTTGTACCCATGAAACCAAAACGTAATACGAAATCAAGTATGCCCCCTTGGTACAGTAGAGACATTGGCAAGGCAATAAGGAAAAGGAATTAACTCCACAAACTTGTAAAAAATAACACAAACACTGAAGTAATTAAAAAACTTGTACAAAAATAGTAGAAGGGAAGTGAAAACCTAATTAGGGCGAACAAACAAAATTACGAAATGACTATTGCCAGAGAAAGTGCCACAAACCCCAAAAAATTCTACAGTTACGTAAATAAAAATAAACAGATCAAAAGCGGAATCGGACCGCTAATAGAAGATGGCCAGACAATAACAGGTGACACAAACACGGCAAATCTGCTCAACAAATATTTTGGCTCAGTTTTCACAGAAGAAATTATCGATCATACCCTTGAAAATAACACCTCAACTCATGTGATAGGAGATTTCACCATCAGTGTTAGCGAAGTACAAAGCAAATTGAGTAATTTAAATGTAAATAAGACCCCAGGACCCGACATGCTCCACCCGAAACTAATTAAGAATGTTAAGGACGAAATAGAAAAAACCCTGACACAACTATTTAACTTATCAATACTACAGGGGATTGTACCGAGTGATTGGAAAGATGCGAACATTACGCCGATATACAAGAAGGGTAGCAAGGCCAAAGTGAGTAATTACAGACCAATTAGTCTAACTTCAATTGTAGGAAAAATCATGGAAAAAATCCTTAGAGATAAGATAGTAGATTACCTCGAATCAAACAACCTAATCAAAAATAGTCAACACGGCTTTAGATCAAATAAGTCATGCCTAACAAATGTGATTGAATTTTATAACAAACTATTCACATATAACGACATGACGAAATCACTAGATATAATCTTCTTGGACTTTCAAAAAGCTTTCGACAAGGTGCCTCACCGAAAACTATTGGCTAAACTGGAGAGGATCGGTATCAAAGGTGAAATTCATTCTTGGATAAAAAATTGGCTTACAGACAGAAGACAGAGAGTGGTGATAAATGGAGTGGAATCGGAGTGGGAGCCTGTCACTAGTGGAGTTCCACAGGGTTCAGTCCTTGGACCGGTCCTGTTTCTCATTTACATTAACGATATTGATGTAGGGGTAAACAACACCATTTCCAAATTCGCCGACGATACAAAAATAGGAAATACAGTCCTGAACGAAGATGATAGAAATGCGTTGCAATCTGATTTAAACAAGATATCAGAGTGGTCGAAAAAATGGCAGATGCCCTTCAATGTCGATAAATGTCAGGTGCTGCAGGTTGGTAGCAGAAATATGAAATACAAATACGAAATGAATGGCAAACAAATAAAAACCGCAACGGTAGTAAAAGACCTAGGGGTACTAATATCTGAAAACCTAAAAACTTCCGACCAATGTATAGCAGCTGCAATAAGGCAAACATAGCATTGGGCTTTATTAAACGAAAATTTACATATAAACATGAAAACGTAATAGTACCACTGTTCAAAAGTATGGTGAGGCCCCACCTTGAATATGGTGTGCAGTTCTGGTCACCTTATCTGATCAAGGACATTGTAAGACTCGAGTCAGTACAGCGTAGAGCGACGAAGATGATACCCTCATTCAGAAATAAACCATATGAAGAAAGACTTAAACGATTGAACCTGTTCTCATTAAAAAAGAGGAGGTTGAGGGGTCAGCTTATTAAGTGCTTTAAGATACTAAAAGGTTTCGACAAAGTCGATGTAAATGCACTATTCACATTAAACAATACTAATCAAACTCGCGGAAATGGAATGAAATTAAAAACCAAAAAGGCAAACCTAGATGTCACAAAGAGTTTTCTTCACCTACAGTGTGGCGACAGAGTGGAATAAACTACCAGCGAGAGTGGTGGAGAGCGACACAATAAACGCTTTCAAGGAAAGGCTTGACCTCTATCTGCAGAGGGCTGGGGTGATATAAAAAAAAAAAAAAAATGTATGTATGTGGAAATTGTGTATGTGTGCACTGTACAGTATGTATATATATACTGTATATATATGTATGTATGTGTGTATGTATGTATGTGTATATGTGTGTGTGTGTATGTGTGTATATGTGTGTACCGGTGTATATATATATATATATATATATATATATATATATATATATATAATATATATATATATGCATATATACATATATAGTTTGTAAGGCCAGACTGCCGAGTAAGGCCCTTGAGGTTTGTGTGGTCTGTGTATCTATGTAGCTCTATGTAGCTCTCTCTCTTATATATATACCGGTATATAGTATATAGTATATATATATATATATATATACTCATTCCCAATCTTGCACATATAATTCATGTTTTTTTCCCCTGGATTCTTTTGCTACCCCGTTAAACTATATATCTGGATAAAGTGCAGACATGGTTTTACAACTTAGCTTACATGGGTCGTTTTTCTGGTTCCCTTTCTTCCTTATGTTTAGCCTCATTAGTTTTAAGATTTTAAGATGTTTCCCCATTAGATTGTCGATTTTAAGACCTTTCGCCTCATTTTGTTAACAATATTAAGACCTTTCGCGCTATTTAGGTGTCGTTTTTGTTCCTGGCGAACGAAAGTGAGCCGGTAATTTTGGAAGAACTGACCTTGGCTGGGACTTTTTTCTAGCGAAAAATTTACAAATTAATCTAGAAGGGGGATCTAATGGATGTTTGAAGTTGAATTTAATATATATATATATATATATATATATAATGTGTATATCTTGTATAAAAATGGTGTGTGTTTATAATTATGTCTGCAATATATTTGTTGTTACCCGTGGCTCTTTGTTCGTGTTCGTATTTTTGTTTACTTAGTGGCTCTTGGCAACGTCCTGGGTTATTCTTTGCCTTGTTAAAGTAATTGGGTGAAATTGTCAGGCATGAATTCACAGAGAATCAGTATTTTGTTGTCTGTGTTTGCTTTCGTATTGGATGTTTTCTGTTCGGTGGTATATGTTGTATTCATTGTAATTACGTCTGCGTTTCTGCCTAGGTTGCTTTCCTTTGTTCTGCCATTTTAGGTAATTTAATTTATTACCTGACTTTGTAATGGTGTACAGTATATGTAATGATGTCAGCCCAATCCTATAATCTCTTAATAGGTGTCAAGGGTTATAGGCAATCCGTAGACAAGGAAGATAGGACACAGAAAGTAAGCAATAACAGAAACGCCTCCTTCCAAGCGTATGCAGTACCTATCGGTAATACAATCACCTGCATTTATCAGCCCCTGAAAATTATTGGATTCACCTCATACCGGTATGTTATAAGTTTCCATAATATAGCTGCGTCATGACAACTTCTAGGGGGAAGATATTCCAAGATTGTCCAGCTGAAATGGTATGCAACCTTCAATCATTCTCCCTATCAAGTAATGGTATGCAACCTTCCATCATTCTCCCTATCAAGTAATGGCCAAAGACTTCAATGGATGATGGCCATTAAGGAGAGTGCTAAGGTTGTCCAAATAAGTGATGTCGCGGCAACATGTTGTTACGGCTGGATCGGCAATACATATTCGGGATTCTTGATCGTAGGACAGAAATGGCTTATGTGACAACGACACGCTCGATTCCAGTCCCAAATACTATATGCTCCAGACAACAAAAGCACCAACGCCCTACAGAGTTATCGTCTATGGTAACGAGGTACCTTAACTCGGCGAAAGTGTACAACAGGGGTAGGCTATGAGGCTAAACTCCCTCAGACATTTATAGGTTACGTTATTACTAAAGAAATGCAATACTCAAGAAACTACGTTAATATTAAGCCTCTAATAATGTAGAATAGAAGCAGGCTAAAGGTATGACAGTGAAATGCTAAATGACAAATGTACACGCCTACTTGAAAGCGCGTGCACTAGAATAACTGTCCCCTACTAACATGCACTAGCATGTAGCATACAAGATGTTCATGATCCAGTAGATACCTAATAATACACATGGAAGGAACATAAATAGTAGTCACTTATTATAAGAATGAATCTATACTTGGAATAACTAAAGGTTGCAGGCAACAGTACTGCGCCGGTAGCCTACTACCGCATAGGCTACTTCGCTTCTCTCACTCTGTCTCCCCTCTGAGTCCGTATGCGCCCTACGCAACAGAACTCCGGACACAGCAGCAAAACGACAGTGCAGTTAATTGATACATGAAAGTATTAATAGTGTTGTCTTGTGTGTGAGTAATGTGTATTGTAAAGTGTTACATACATAAACTTAAAGAGAGCTGCAATGCATAGTAAAATAAAGATATCACCCACTCATCATCCCCATGTGTTCTAGCTAGCAGGCCAAGTCACAGGAACAACGAGTCCCAGCACCGAAAGCGAGAACCCAGGAAAAGACTGTAGAGAACACAAGGACAGATAAATTACGTTACTCTACTATACCGGCACTACGAGCGAGCTGTAGTCTCTGGTACTGCACTCGCTCCTGGCTCGGTAGGCAAATCAAGGCTAAGTCCTCGCCCCTCTACAGACAACTCCCGGGCATGGTCGGGCTCTTACACATGGCACTAGTCTAGTCACAAATTGGATGATGAGCTGGGCATATAACTCGTGAACATGTAGAACGTTCACCAACTATCCTCATCAAGAAGATCGCTGTTCACATTAACCCCTTAAATCTAATACATGTAAATATATGCTTGTCCTAAGAGTAATACGAGAGGTGAGTGCTGAAACTCCTTTAGGACCTCAAGGGAAGGGTATGCATTTAAATAGAGAGAAGAATGAAATGAGAGTAATGTCGTCAGAGAGAAAGAGTGCAACCGTGAGAAATTGGGAGAGAGGGCAAGGGATGTTAGAATCTCAAAGGTTCTAGGCAACCTGGTCATAGAGCACACAGCGAGCCTCCAGGCAATGTGCTGTACGACAACATGGGCAGCCCAGGCAGCATAGGCAGGCGGCAATGTACTACCAACCCTGTCGCACCTAGCTATAAGCGCAGGGCTGCCAACCGGTCCATACGTCTGGCAACCACCCCCCCGGCAGCGTGGCGCACCGCTACCCTCTCGCTCTGAAGTCTAACTCACTCTCTCTCTCTGAATTCCCACTGTCTTATCTATCAACTTCTCTATTGATACTACATATTAAATGGAAGGTCTCGACATGGCTTAAAACAAAACCCACCACTGGTTAGCAAATGACGAGACCTTTGCAGAGATACAAAGAACATAGTTATACGTTGTCACACTCAATATAAGCAGCCAGCACGGTACAGCGCGGTACCGTGGCGGTACAGTGGAGTACCAAGGAGTACAAAGGAGTACAAAGGAAATCAAGCAACAACAGATCTAGTGACCCTTCTAGGCTGCTTGTCCTCCAAAACACTGAGGATCAAGTGTCCAAACAGTGGTTTAGAGTAGGTAAGGGAACATTGGAAAGGGAACTACTGCCCTGCCACTAATGTGGCAGGACTAGGAAGTTAGTAGGGGACATATGGGTTAGTAACTGAGGGGAGGATAAAGTTATTCATTTACAAACGCAGTCAGTCGCGGGTTTGATGCGAGATATTTGTCTAGGCGGAATTTAAATGAATCAACGGTGCTGCAGTCTATAACGTTTCGGGGAAGCCCATTCCACAAGTTGACAACTCGATTGAAGAAGAAATTCTTAGATTCGTGCGAGTTAAAAGATTTACCAATAATTTTGCAACCGTTTCCCCGTGTGTAATTAGATTGGTTGATAGTGAAGTACTTACTACAGTTCATATTGTCGATGCCTTTGATGATTTTGAACACTTGAATTAAGTCGCCTCTTAATCTGCGCTGGGTTAAAGGAAATAGATTTAATTCTCTAAGACGCTCTTCGTATGGTTTGTTCTTTAGGCTAGGTATCATTTTGGTAACTCTACGTTGAACTCGTTCTAGCTTGTTTATATCTTTTTGGTAATAAGGGCACCAGGATTGAACGCAGTATTCCAGAAGAGGGCGGACTAAGGAATTGTAAAGGGTTAGGATAACTTCTTTGAATTTATGCTCAAATGACCTGCCTATAAAGCCAATTATTTTGTTTGCCTTCTTAACAACTTCTGAACATTGTTGACTCGGTTTTAGGTTACTCGATATTGTTACTCCCAGATCAGTTTCTCTGTTTACATTCTTAAGCTGAGTGCCATTCATCGAATAGTTTGCTTTCTCATTTAGGTATCCGACATGTAGTACTTTACATTTATCCGCATTGAAACTCATTTGCCAAATTTGGGCCCAACATGACAATTTATCTAGATTGTGTTGCATATCGTCAACTTGTTCTTTTGAGAGTACGCTATTTGCAATTTTTGTATCGTCAGCAAATTTTGAGATTGTGCAGGTGAGACCCTCATCTATGTCGTTGATGTAAATTAGAAAGAGAATTGGTCCTAGTACCGATCCCTGGGGTACCCCGCTACTTACATTGGTCCATTTAGATGCCTTACCGTTTATGACTACTCTTTGCTTTCTGTTGTTGAGCCAATTTTCTATCCATTTCAACACACCGTCTTGTATTCCATGCGCTTTTAGTTTTAGCAGTAAACGTTTGTGGGGAACTTTGTCAAAGGCCTTTTGAAAATCAAGGTATATAATATCTACAGCTTTACTCTCATCGTAGAGGTTGAGGATATCGTGGAAGAAGTCTAAGAGGTTTGTTAAACAGGAACGTTTTTTACGAAAGCCGTGTTGAGTATCTTTAAGTATGTTATTTTCCTCTAAGTGATTTACGAGTCTGTCTCGTATGACCGTTTCTAGCATTTTACATACAACTGAGGTTAAGCTAATTGGACGATAGTTACTGGGTAGGGATTTGCTGCCTTTTTTGAATATCGGTGTTACGTTGGCTAGCTTCCACTGATCAGGCATAGTTCCAGACTGCAAGGATTTATTGAATAGTAATGTCAGTGGTTTGGAGAGCTCATTCTTAGCTTCCTTTAGAACTCTAGGCGAGATTGTATCAGGTCCTGGCGTTTTATTTACTTTGAGTTTATCTAAACAATTCAATACTTCTCTCTCTGTAACGGTGATATTGCTTAGAACATCTGAATTATCAATCTGAATCGGCGATGGTGTAGGGATATCACTGAGGTCTTCGGTTGTAAAAACTGATGCAAAGAAGGTATTGAGGGCATTACTCATTTGTACTTCGTCTTTGGTGTATTCTCCTTTTTCATCGACTAACGGTCCAACAGTTGAAGTAACTACTTTTTTCTTTCTGATATAACTATAGAATTCTTTCGGGTTTGTTTTACTTTGATTCGCAATATGTAACTCTAAGGTCTTTTTACTTTGCTTAATTAACTTTTTGGCTTTGCGTCGTAGCTCTACAAATTTCACCCGTTCTTCGTCATTTTGTGAGGATTTTAATCTATCATTAGCAAATTTTTTAGCAAGCAGGCAGTTTGAAATATCTTTATTCCACCATTTGGGCTTATTATTATGGCCTGGACGCCGTATTTTCGATGGTATGCAGTCTTGCACTGCTTTTAGGTAAGTGGTTTCGAATAACTTCCAAGATGTATTTATATCGTTATTGTTAATTAAAAAGCTCCAGTCAGTTTCTTTAAACATAGCTCTAAGTTTATGGAAGTTTGCTTTCTTGAAATTAGGGACTTTTTCGATGCTACTATTTGGTTCGTTACTAGTAAACTTTAAAGTGAAAGTTATCGTACGATGGTCGCTGTTACTGAATTCATCACCAACATTCAAATTCTCTATCAATTCTTCTTTTGTTGCAAGTACAATGTCAAGAACGTTATTACCACGGGTCGGCGTTCGAACAAATTGATAAAGCGAACTCTCTTGCAAGTTCGTATACAAGTCATGTCCGGAGTGTGAAGTAAGAGTATCGCCCCACTTGGTCACAGGTAAATTAAAGTCGCCAAAAATTACGGTATCTTGTGAGTTACTTACATCTGCAATTTGTTCGTAAATTTCTCGGTCAGTTTGCACTGATTGAGCTGGAGGTCTGTATATTAACGCAAGTATTATTTTTGTACCTTTATTATTCTTTATTAGCACAAAAGATGTGTCGACGTTCACAATTTGAGGTTTTGACACGAGGGTCGGGTTAAGACTTTCTTTGATATAAAATAAAACGCCACCTCCATTTTTATTTATTCGGCTGTTCTCAAACATTACATAACCGGGAAGTGAATACTCTGCTAAAAAGTCTCTATCTTCTGTATTGAGCCAAGATTCTGTTATGCCAATCACATCATAATTTTCTGTAAACACTAGTTCCTCTAAATCTGAAAATTTATTGCGTATGCTACGAGCGTTTGCATAGAAAACCTTTAAAGTTGCGGTTTTAGAACTCGCAGAACGTTCTTTCATCGAATTTTTGGTTCTGGTCGGATCTACATTTACATTCATGGCTGTCCTCGGTCCTCGGTCGTTATCCCTGACGGTTTTGAATTTGGGTCGTGTTGGTGGAGATTTATCCAAATTCGCGGTTCTTGACGGATTAGTATTTAATTCCTTTGTAGGTTGCCGTCCTCGCTGTCTTCGGTCCTCCTTCCTGGTTGTCCTGTGCTGAGTCGATTTCTTCTCCGAAAATCCTTCACCGCATCGTTGAGAAGACGCCCAAAACGTGCTGCTCCCACCTGGTTCAGATGAACTCCATCGTCCGAAAACAAATAGTCATCGTAGTAGAAATTGTCCCAGGTGTCGACGAATCCCACGTTCTCCTTCCTGCAGAGGTTTGCTAGACAACGATTTGTGCTGGTGGCTATGTTGTAAAATCGGCTCTCTACACCGAGCCGGGGGACGATTCCTGAGACGATGATCCTTGATGACTTCTCCTTAAACGACTTGATCAGCTGCTGGTACTTTAAAAGCAAATCTTCCGACCGGGTTCGCTGCACATCGTTGGATCCAACGTGGATGACGTACATTGTATTAGCAGGGGCCAGCTTTGATACTTCGTCAACTGCTGCAACTACGTCATCCACACCACCACCAGGGATACAAAAACGCTTCCTGGTCTTAGGTGCCCTGGCGCAAAACTCTGTGAGCTGACCACGTATCATCGAGTCTCCCACGAGCCGGACTTCTTCTATTTCCTCTTCGTCATCTGAGTCTGCGAGTATCTGGAAACGGTTTTGACACTCGGTAATCGGTATGTGTTTCCTGGTCTTGGGGCAAACGTTGTTCCTCACGACACGGAAGTTGTCTTGAGGGGGAAGAGAGTCACTATTTGTATCTTGAGTATCGGATACATCAGCTGAAGTGGCTACTGTAGGCGTTGAATTGTTGGCAGTTGACGTTGGGGCGTTGGTGGCTGCTGGAGTTGCGGTGACAATTGAAGTTTGTGGTACTCCAACGTTGAGTGTTACAAACTCTTGGAGTGATTCCAGCTTCATGGTGAGGACGTTGATCTTGTTGTAGGCTTCATCTAATTTCACTGTAAAATTCTCTCGTTGTTGGCAGAGCCGGCAGTCTTGAAGATCGATAGTAGCAAACATGGACTCACCAAACCTACCGGCGCAGTTCGCACAAGCGCGAGGCATGGTGACAGTCACTTTCTTCAGATCACTTCACTCACTTAAAAAACAATTCACTCACTTTAAAACACTTCACTCACTTTAAAAACACTTCAATCACTTCAACCGAAAACAAATATGCTGAAATACGCAGAAATAGGTTATCAGGGGTGATAGCCTAACCGAAAACAAAAATGTTGAGATACGCAGAATTAGGCTTCCAGGGGCGATAGCCTAACCAAAAGTTTTTTTAAAAAATTGAAATACGCAATAATAGGCTACCAGCGTTGAATAGCCTAACCGAAAATAATAAAATTGAAATTCGCAGAAATAGGCTACCAGGTGTGATAAGTACAATCAGGTTACGTTGCCACGCACTGGGTGCGTCACAGCCCCCCCAAGATTTTAGATAATCGACCTTAGAAGCATTATCAAAATCTGACAGGCAACCAACCGACCTGCTACCCTTAGCTGCCACTAATTGCAAAAGGTGCACAACAACTGAAGTGTGAATTATACATAAAACACAATATCGCATGCATCATGCTACAACAATAAAGACTTACAAAACTAAACAAAATTCTCGTTTATTTTATTGTTTTTATAATCTTTTTGGACGGCGTTATGATAGCCTAATTTTACTCCTGCTCAACCCACACACCGTGCACGACTATCCTGGATCATCAACCCTTGATAGACAATCTGCTATCACGTTCTCACTCCCGGCAATATGCTGAATGTTGAGATTATACTCTTGGAGCATTAGGGACCACCTGGTCAACCGCATATTCCGATTGTGAAACTGATTTAGGAATTTCAAGGGATGATGGTCCGTATAAATCGTCACTACCGGGCCGTAGGCTGGAACATAAACTTCGAAATGTTTGAGCGACAAAACGATAGCAAGAAGCTCCTTCTCTATAGTCGAGTAATTCCTTTGTGCCGAATTAAACTTGCGAGAAAAGAAGCTCACTGGGTGTTCCAAGCCCTCGGAATCAGTCTGCAGTAACACTGCCCCGGCACCCACACCGCTGGCATCAGTCGCCAGCTGAAAACTCCTGGAGAAGTCTGGGGCTCTCAAAATCGGATGTGTACACAGCAGGTGCTTGACTAGGTCGAAAGCCCTCTGACACTCCGCAGCCCAACAGAACTTCACTGACTTCGACAGTAGATCAGTTAACGGTGCTAAGACAGTAGAGTATCCCCGGATGAAGCGCCTATAATAGCCTATCATACCTAGGAACCGCATGACCTGGCGCTTAGTGGTGGGCCTGGGAAACATATTGATAGCCTGTATCTTGCTCAGGGGGGGGGGGGGGCACACCCGGCCTAACCCGACCACGAAGCCAAGATACTGCACAGTAGCCTTTACAAACTCGCACTTCCTCAGGTTCACCACCAGCCCAGCATCGTGCAACTTCCCAAACAGGGTCTCTAAGTGCCTTAGGTGATTTTCAAAATTGTCATCATACACTATCACGTCATCAAGGTAGACCGTGCAGTTAGGGATTTCGTCACAAATATCGTTCATCAGGTTCTGAAACGTGGCAGGTGCGTTCTTAAGCCCATAAGGCATTACGTTACATTGGTAGGTCTTGCCATCTACCACAAAACCACAAACTTGCTTAGCTCGGTCCGACAGGGGTACTTGCCAGTAGCCTTTTACAAGATCAATTTTAGTAAGGTACTTTGCATTCCCTATCTTGTCCACGCTGTCGTCAACTCGAGGCAAAGGGTAAGGGTTGGTAGTGGTCAAGCCATTTAGCCTACGAAAATCTATGCAGAACCGCACCTTGCCGTCAGGTTTTGGCTGCAACGTGACGGGTGATGTCCACTTCACATAACCTTCAGTGATCATCCCTCTCTCAACCATGTACTTTAACTCCTCCCGTAAAGCTGGCAACTTTACCGGGGGCACACGGTAGGGCACTGACTTGAAGGGCACATTATCACCGACGTCCACGTCGTGCGTTACCTGAGTAGTGAGACCTGGGTGTTCGGCGAAAACAGAGGGGTATGACCTGAACAGGCCTAGGACAGCAGCACCCTGGTGCTCAGGCAGGTGACTTACAGCTTGCCTAGCCTCTTGTTCAGTATTCCCCGCCCACTGTTCCGCGGAAATGACACAGTCCCAGCTATCCTCCTCAGCAGCATGACTGTCCCCACCTCCTTCTCCACCCTGGCCGCTGCAGGCCAGCACAGGGACAGTGAGAGGCTCTGAGGGGCGTCTCACATACTCTTTCATGAGGTTAACATGACATAACTGATGTTTTTTTCTACGGTCAGGTGTTGCAACGAGATAATCAAGGTCGGACAGTTTCTTAGCCACCACATACGGCCCAATAAACTTGGCAGAAAGGGGGTGTCCAGGCAAAGGTAAAAGCAACATTACCTCCTGACCCACCGAAAACTCCCGAAGCTTCACTTGGCGTCATACTGGTGCTTCATGACCGCCTGTGCATTAACCAAGTTATTACCTGCCGCTGCCATGCAACCTATAAGTCTCTCCCGGCTCTCAAGGATATATTTAAGTACAGACCCCGGCTTCTCTTCGCCCTCCCAGATCTCTTTCACCATACTTAAAGGTCCTCTCACATTATGGCCAAAGACTAGTTGATTTGGGAACCCTTGAACAGGCTCTCTCCTGGGACTTCACGTGCAGCGAACAGAACATACGGCAGACCCAAATCCCAATCAGTGTCATGTTCTGCACAGTAACAGCGTAGCATACTCTTCAGGATCGAGTGCCACCGCTCCAAGACTCCCTGACTCTCGGGATGGTAGGCTGACGACACTACAGAACATATACCGTGCAACTGAAGGGTTTGCTTGAACAATTTGGATGTAAAATTGCTCCCCTGGTCTGACTGCACCTCACGTGGAAATCCATAACGGGAACAGAACAATAATAAGTTTTTAACAACTGCCTTTGCCGAGCCGTTTCTCATGGGGTATGCGTCCGGGTATCTCGTAGCCACATCCATGATTGTCAACAGGAATTTATTGCCACTACTAGTAGGCGGGAAAGGGCCAACCAAATCTACTACAACTTTGCTGAACGGAGGCCCGGTGACAGGTATGGGAAACAAAGGTGCCTTCGGGATGGTCTGGTTAGGCTTCCCCGTTGTCTGGCAGGTCGCACACCCAGCCACCCATGCACAGACATCAGCCTTGACCCCAGGCCACCAGAAAAACCTGCCCAATGCCGCCAATGTTTTTGTTACCCCCAAATGACCCGCCACCGGCACATCATGCGCCAGACACAATAAGGACTCTCTATACTTATTTGGAACAACCACCTGGTCTACTACCCTCGCACCGCCCTCCCACTTCGATTTGGGGTCTAGAAATCTGCGGTACAATATCCTGTTGAGCCTAAAGAAATCTCCCGGCTTCGCATCCCCATCTTCCTCCAACTCTATGGCACCATTGCTATAACGAGCTAGGCTAGCGTCTTGCAGCTGCTGCTCACTAATGTCCCTGGGCGTCAATGCATCAAGATGGTTTTGTAATAAGACATTACCCCGGCTAGTAGGCTCTACTGCCTTAGTGGCTCTCGCTACAGCTCTTGCCTCACGCGAAGTCTTACCCAACTCTGCCTTGTTACACACCATATCTGGGCCAGAGTCAACTCCCGTGTTTATTATAGGTCCAAGTACCGAATCACCGAGAAGTGCAGCAGAATCAATGTCCCTTTTCCTGCCCTTAGCAACCTTCTCCTGATCCTTCCTCCACTGTCCCCGAGGTTGAGTGCTAGGCTGTGCAGGAGCCGCAGAGCGAGATCGGGTTACCACACAGGCCATCTCATCCTGTTGGCACCTCCCAACCCATTCCCGATTCTCACCATCCACGTCGGCCGCCCTCTCGGCAACGACTAAGGGTGGAGTCCCGGAAGTGGGCACCGCAAAGTCGTTGCCGAGAAGAAGGTCGACGCCCTCAACTGGCAAACACTCAACGATCCCTACATCCAGCTCCCTGCACACCTCTCCCACTCTCAACTCCAACCTCACAAGTGGGTATGACCTCGTAGCATTTATACCCTGCACCACAACAACTCTGGCCGCATTTATCGGTTTCCCTGTGAAGTTCCTCAACAAAGTTTGCGAAGCCCCCGTATCCCTCAGCAAGTCAACCCTCCGTAGTTCACTCCCCCAGCTCACAAACCCGTGTCCCCGATGGCTACAGAAAGTGTCCCGGACAGGTGTCGAGCCTTCCGTACGCTTCTTTACCGCGTGTGCCTCAGCTGCTGGCAACCTACCCCGGGCAGTTGCTCCAGCCTTCAGAGACACACCGATACTGTGAACCAATGACACCGGCTTAGCGGGAGTGTTACTAGGGCACTCACGTGAATAATGGCCTAGCTTCTGACATTTGTAACATTTCACATCCCCAATGGGCTTCTTCCCTTGTGCGGGCGAAGAAGGGGCCTGACCTTTAGTAAACGGGAGAGGCTTGTGTTTGTAGGTGTTATTAGGTGCAATGCATTTAGTGTGGTTATGTGTGTCATAGGATTTGTTATCATCGAAAACTCTGGTGGGTGGGGTATAGCGCCCCTTCTGCCCTGACTCAGCCCTCTGAGCGGCACCGCAACCACGAATCAATGATAATCTGAGGTCTGCCATCTTGGCAGCCTCCTCTACTGTCTTGGGACATTTTTCCTTAATGTTCAGCGTTAGATCGGTTCCAGTACATTTGTAAAACTGTTCCAGATAGAAAAGTTGCTTAATTTCCTCAGCCGACTCTGCGTGCTCGGACCGAAACCAGTTATTACCTGCATCTGTTAAGTCCTGTGCGTGCTCCATAAAACTGACGTCGCTCTTCTTATTCACGCCACGGAACTTCAATCTATAAGTTTCGGGTTGCAGTTCGTAGGCCCGGAGCACAGCCTCCTTCACCAGTCCATACACTACACTCTCGTCCAGTGACAGTGCATCGTAGGCTTTCAACCCCTTACCCACTAGACGTGATGAAACTAATGCTGCCCATTTAACCTCCGGCCAGTCATACTCACGACACTTCTTTTCGAAACGAGCAAAAAACTCAGTCACTGCTGTCTCATCAAATGCGGGTACTAACTTAATTAAATGCGAAAGTGAGTCTGTAACCCGGTGCCCACCACCGAGATGACGCCCCGTGGTCTCTACTCTAGACTTCTCGACATCCATTTCAGCCTGGTACCTGGTTGCATCCTGATTGGCTTGGATTCTAGCAACCTCTATGCGTTCTATACTAGCCTGTTGTATCTGAGTCTCCTGCAGCTTAAACTTAGCTAGTTCTAGCTGAAATAACATCTCAGGAGACAGGCCTGGGGGGGGAGAGCACAAAATGGGGGATCCACACCGAGACGTGTTTACGGGTAAGCCAGCTTGCCCTTGAGAACCCTCCTGCTGCATCGTGCTAAGACTCGCTGGCTGAGGGCCCAGCTCAGGGGTAGAGTGGAATGGAGGCTTGGAGGGAACCCCCCAAGACCCCACTCCACCCACCGCCCCATCGCCATCACCCAACAAACATGCCACCAAATTCTTCTTGGGCCAACTGTCAGGACAGTCCCGCCCCAAAACCGTGGCTAAACAGCGAAGACCGTAACAATCAATAGCCTGCAGGCGCTGTTCGGTCAAAGGTGTCTGCAAAAAGGCCCGGGCATCCCTCTCTCCACTTAT
>JBAKBP010034027.1:0-21188 GCA_037953745.1 Lithodes maja | reverse complement strand
ATATGATAAAGTAATATATACGGTACATATGTTCCCCACAATCATATAATGCCAAGCACAAATATTCAGTCTTTCGTTGTTTGTATTACCGTAAGAAATGTACCGAACGCCTGAAATAATACGCAAATAAAATGCTTGCAATCAAACTCTCAATCAATTTCAAGGTCACATGCAATTATAAAAAGGTATATTGTAAACCACAATCTTCGCCAAGCTTCGTTCTTGCTTTTATTATCGTGAGAAATGTACCGTACACCCTGGTTAGCGTGAGAAATTTACCGAACGCCTGAAATAATACGCTATAAAATGCTTGCAATCAAACTTTCAAGCAATTACAAGGTCACATGCAATTATAAAAAGGTATATTGTAGACCACAATCTTCGCCAAGCTTCGTTGTTGCTTGTATTATCGTGAGAAATTTACCGTACACCCTGGTTATCGTGAGAAATTTACCGAACGCCTGAAAATAATACGCTATAAAATGCTTGCAATCAAACTTTCAAGCAATTATAAAATGTAAATTGTACTTACCAACACCCACACCAGTATGTTCTTCGTCAGGAACGTCTCCATTTTGTTCAACGTCCTGTGCAACATCAACCACAACATTTGCGACACGCAAATTATGCTTGGGGTGAAAGCCTATGATCGGCATATTTTCGTCTTCCGAGTCATCCACACTATCAAAACTCTCACCCAGACCTTCCATGGTTTCATTCAAGAGGCTATTAGAAAGTTCTGAAGAGTTCAGCATGATATCTAGTTCCTGGGCAGTGAGCGGGGTGTGATGAGTAGGGTGGCGCGACGCACTAGGGGTGGCGGCCACCGAATCGGACACGGGCAAATCTTGACCTTCCATTACGGCTGCTTGAGGGTTACTGAGTCATGGTCACGCAGTGGGGATGTGGGGGTAGGACCTTGTAGTACACTGCCTGACCACCAGGTTTCGCTTTCCACCTAAATTAGGACGGGAATACGCCCACGGACTTAAGTCGGGCCCCGCTATTTAGTTCAATTTTCTCGATACAGACTTAAGTCGGGCCCCGCTAAATAAGGGTTAATAGATGGTCCTTTAATCGCTTCTAATAAAAGGGGGCGGGGTTAATACAGAGGTTTGAAATAGGAGGAGTCAAACGTGTGTGTGTGTGTGTGTGTGTGTGTGTGTTCGAGACCAGCACACAGCATAAGTTAAATGTTACACAACACACAGGCTATATTATAAGACTAGCCCATGCTGGAAGCCTAGATCACAAATAAGTAACGCATATCAGGTGTTATGTTATTTATAGTGTCAAATATACCGACGATAAAGTTTCTGTCCCTCGCACTTCTCACCCCCCCCCCCTCCTCCCTCTCTCTCGCTCTCTGCTGCCTTCCCCAATGTCTCCCCTTCTCTCTTTTTCTCTCCCCTTCTCTCTCTTAATCGAATATACAATTTTCCTCATCGTGTTCAAAGATGTCAATAAATATTACTATGGCGTTTTACGAATACTGTTTTTTTACCTTAACTGATTCTCAATTATTTACTCTTATTCTGTTCATTACCTCATATAATTTGTTATAGAAAATAAGTAGATATGCTCCGTTGGAACACCACTTAAAAGTGACCAACCTTTACGTCCTGGTTAGTGTTAACAATCGTGTACCTGTACATGTAAAAGTAATCGAGAAGGGATGTTACAAACAACTCGTCAAGACAAGTTTGATCGCAATGTAATATAGCTTGGAGAAAATTATACCCACATAACGAACCGCTTTAGCTGAGCCGAAGTTTGTTTCTTTGTAATAAAAAAAATTCGTTATTAGGGTATATGTTGTTTTCCATTCCAGTATTCATGGCACTGTGATTGACCAATACATAATCTACCTTAATATGTAATGTGTAATATGACACGCTATGCTTATTACATTATACTTTTATCGGTGGATACTTAATTACTAGCTTTATTACTGTAACTTATCACTAAGATCAACAAACAGTTCGGCGCTACCCATTGTGTGTGTGTGTGTGTGTGTGTGTGTGTGTGTGTGTGTGGGTGGGTGGGTGGGTGCTTGCATATTATGGACAGAGGAGAGAGATTGAAACTTAGTCTCCCCAAACATTATATAAGGTGTAGTCATAAGTTTATGCATTTTCCAACTTATTCCTAAACAAAAACACTAACTTAAATCCTTGGTGAATTATGCTTAACATAAACCAGTGTCCCAAAGTGAATAGCTCACACATATTATTGTTACACTTAGTATATATTAACATATATAGCTTAGACGTGTTCTTCGGAAATCGATAATCAGCGAGGCAGCGAGCAACAGCTGTTCGCTGCCTCTCTACTTATCCAATTACTAATCAATATTGGTATGTTCATTTTGTCATGTATTAGTAAATTTAAAGCAATCGCATAATATGTATCTGCGTGACAGAGGGTATCATTTGCGTAAGAATGAAATTGAGAAATAGTGTATACTACTGATACTTAACCTAATATTTGTGTTTTAAAATAGAGAGAGAGAGAGAGAGAGAGAGAGAGATAGAATGAGAGAGAGAAAGAGAGAGAGAATGAGTGGGAGAGAGGAGGGGAGACAAAGAGAGTGGAGAAGGAGAATTGGGGTGAAAGAAAGGGGGGGGGGAGGAGGAGGGACTGAGAAGTGCGAAGGACAGAAACTTGATCGTCGGTATATTTGACACTATAAATAACATAACGCCTGATATGCGTTATTTATTTGTGATCTAGGCTTCCAACATGGGCTAGTCTTATAATATAGCCTGTGTGTTGTGTAACATTAAACTTATTCTGTGTGCTGGTCTCGAACACATACACACACACACACACACACACACACACACACACACACACACACACACACACACACACACAGAGACACGTTTGACTCCCACTCTTTCAAACCTCTGTATTAACCCCGCCCCCTTTTATTAGAAGCGATTAAAGGGCCATCTATTAAAAGATAAGTGAACTAACACATTGCCTCAGGCCATGGACAACAGTTCTGTCGTAGACTGTACAGTAACACAGAAAAACACAACACCAAGCTATTTATTGTAACGCATGTTGTGACAATGCAGGGGTTGTAGTGTTAATTGTGTCATTACAGTATGACAAGAGATAACAAAGTATGGCAAAGAGATGACAAAGAGTATGACAAAGAGATGGATAAGAGATGACAGAATACTGTATGACAAAAAGATGACTGTGTGACAAAGAGATGACAATGTTGCTAACAGATGTCTCGGTTTGGTGTTGGGGAGCCGTAAAGTTACAAGGTCGACGTTACACTGTGTTGGGATGTGTATGCGAGTTGCAGGAGGCAATTTCAAACAACTGTTAACATAACCAACATTACCACAATAAGACCTACTATATAAGCCCTAAACATGTGATAAAAAAAATAGTTTGATATTATTTATCTGTGTGGTTTACTTTACCTGCCTTACCTGTAGTACACCTTCCAGTGCCATAACTCATTAACCATTGGGAACCAGAACATTGATCATATAAAATTTCTTGCTTGTATTAACCCCAGGATTCAGCCCACACCCAGAACATAAAGCATCGAAACCATTACACCACCCACCAACACAGTTAAAGGTTGAGTACACGATCACGATTAAGATCCATTTTTGAATTTTGGATATCAATCTAGGCTTATCAAATGCCAAAAGTTATTCCCATAAGCATTCCTGTAAGCATGAACACAAAATAAATCCAGGTAAAAAAGATTTAAATAGCGCTTTTAATCGAAAATACAATTAATCGCGCGTCTCTAAACTTCACAAACACCTGGGTATTTAGTATCCTTTTCCCTCAATACCCATGAACATAATGTATTATGGTATGAAAGAGCGGCTGTGTTGTGAGTCTGAGGGTCTTTCAACGAGTAGAACAGTTCATTACTAGCTCCAACACTCTGAGAGAATATTGTTGCTGCAGGAGTTTGTAACCTACCTGTAAATGCTATGAATATGTGTGTAAATGTCTGTGAATAGACATTTATGATATTTATATTTGTTACCCATAAAAGATCTATTTTCTCTATACACTGTTGTGATAGAAAACTACTTTTGCTGGGTAACTAAATCAATAATAATTTGCGGTATTTTTGTTTTCAGTTTTATATGTGCGTTATATATATTTATATTGGCAAATTTGTTATATTTATTATTAGGGTACATTTTTTATACAATTATGACAATATTAATGAAATGTGGCAAGAGTTTTACATTTAGGAAGTGATTATCAAGCTAGACGGCGTGTCTAGCTTAATAACTTTTTCGTTTGGCATCGCTTGGTTAACCTAACCAGTGCGCATGGGGGTAATTGGAAACTTCCCCCTGTGCTGACGTAGTTGAGGTGTTTCCGTCACTAAAATATTCATTGTGCCATTAATAGCATTAATACTTATCCATATGCGCCTATTATGGGTTGATTATAAAGGTATTAACCTGAAACAACAATAAAAAGAGTGAAAACTGCGTTTGGATGGTCAAAATCGGAGATATAGCCCACGAGTTGTATAATGTATGGGTGATGCAAGCTGCTTTCCCGCCAATTTCCCCCAAGGCCACTGAGACACAGTTGATCGATACTCTCTCTCTCTCTCTCTCTCTCTCTCTCTCTCTTGCATTCGCTTGCTATCAGTGATGACCACACCCTCCAACCGGATTTCTAATGTTAGCACGAAAATATACCTCAGAATAAGGGAATAACAGGGAAAATAGGTGATAACTGAAGGAGAGGAGGGAAGGAGGGGAGGTAGAGGACTGAGATTTTGCATGGCCCAGGGGCCAAAAAAAAAAAATAAATAAATAAAAAAAATAAAAAATTCTGTCAAAAGTTAATTTTTTTTTCACTCCCTCTTGTCTCCCTGCAGTTCCCGGGTTAAGAAGTGTTTTTATTTTGCTAGTGTAAAATTTTTTTTTTTTTACGCTACGCTAAAATCTTTATCTATCTATCTATTGCCCGACGTCGTGATCCCCGAAGGGGTGGCCACGAACGAACCGCCCCCATGCACCTCTGTCCCCAGTCAGTCGACGCCCCTCCCCCCAACCAGCACCGCCTTCGTTCATGTAGTTCCTCACTCCATCTTATCAATACATTTATTAACTATTCCGTGAAAAGGGCTGACGAAATTTAGAATACCAGTCCCATCTACAGTAGATAATAGACAAGACTATAATGAGTGTCAGACCAAAATAATAACCTAAGACAAGATGACTGCCGCTTTCACCTACGTTACGCCTGCCCAGGCTCCTGAAAAAGACCAACGTTCTACGGAAGGACCCCAGCGCAAGACCATCAGAAAGCGCCTACGTGCTTTGTGTCGGCGACTATTCAAGAAAAACAAATTTGTTAACCCACTGAACCCCAGCGACGACAACGTGTCGTCGTCAATGTATGTAACGCTAAACCTCAGCGACGACAACGTGTCGTCACAGTTACTCCGGTCCCAATTACTCCGGTCCTATGGCACCTAGAGGTCTCAGATTTGTATAGGAACTGTGTAAGTATACCACGCAACCATGCCGATGGTTGAAAACTCAAAGTCCAACCGCGTGCGCGTGAGCACGTAAAAAAATATATTTTGGGTGTATTTGCCTTCAATTTTTTACTCTTGTAAAATCGACTTTCGGGGGCTCCGTAGGACCAATTTTTGACCTTTTTGATTGTTTTTTGTAGTTATTCCTTCATTCCTAACCCATTCGCTATTGTTTCTGGAAAAAAAAAATCAAATCCTGCCGGTCCCTGGTGGTACATTTATTTATAACTAGCTGGGGCTCAGTGGGTTAAGGATGAAGCTGTGAATACCGTTATGAATGATATTGTGGACGAAGTTGTGAATGATGTTATGTACGATGTTGTGAATGAAGTTATGGATGAATTTGTGGATGAAATGATCGACGAAGTTGTGAATGAAGTGGTGGACGTAGTTGTGAATGAAGCTTTGGACGACGCTGCGTATGAAGTTATGAACGAATTTATGAATGAAATATTGGACGATGTTGTGAATGAAGTTGTTGATGAAGTTGCAAATGAAGTGGAAGACGATGTTGTGAATGATTTTATGGACGAAGTTGTGCACGAATTTATGGATGAAGTTGTGAATGACGTTTTGGACGAAGTTGTGAATGAAATTATTGACTAAGTTTTGAATTAAGTTGTGAATGAAGTAGTGGACGAATTTATGAATGAAGTTATGGATGAAGTAGTGGATGCAGTTGTAAATGAAGTTGTGAATGAAGCTCTGGATGAAGTTGTGAATGAAGTTATGGATGAGTTTGTGGATGAAGTTGTGAATGAAGTTGTGGACGAATTTGTGAATGAGATTATGGATGAAGTTGTGAATGAAGTTATGGACGAAGTTGTGGATGAAGTAGTAAATGAAATTGTGAACGAAGTTGTGAATGAAGTTATAGGCGAAGTTGTGAATGAAGTTATGGACGAAGTTGTGAATGAAGTTATGGACGAAGTTGTGAATGAGGTTACGGACGATGTGCCTGTGGACTAATAACAAAAAGGTCGTCGCCCCGCCATCTAATGTTCTGAACAAGCTGGGTGAAGCTAAAAAGGATCTGGCGTGAAAAATTATCAGGAAAAGATTGGCTGTTCGACAGGAATGCAAGGCCTGCGGATACCAAGCACATCTGCCAGGTTGAAATGGTTGATATCTGCGCCGTGGCTGATTTGGAATAAGTTTGGCTCATGTTTGCTGAATTTGTTAACTAATTGTTGTTGGTGCAGTTCCTCTGACTTTCCGGCCGAACAGTCCCGAGTCCGGTTGACCAAAGCCGTTTCAGATGCTCGGGCCCCCAAAGGAGCTGGGGTAGGATGAGATCTGTCTCTGAGAGGGTATTGGGGCAGGGCATTATCAACCAACGGGCTTGTACCTCTAGGCCAATGCCCCCACCGTCCGCAGCCCCCCTTGCAGTGCCACCCAATCGGGAGATCTCGCCAGCACCTAGAAGGAATAGAAGTACAGGAAAAGAGACGGACTGAAACGGCTAATGTCGGTAGGGGATGCCAAACCTCACTCTGCATAGGACCAGCCCTCACCCGTCTAACCACTTGTTTAACCCTTCCTCCCCGGGCTGTCTTGCCAAATGACGGTCGCCCCTACCCGGGCGATATGGCTGAAAAACTTCTAGGCCTAGGCTACCGTATTTATGTTTATTTTCACTGCTAGAACTTTCCCACTCATCTATAATTGTAGTGCGGTTTTCAATCTGTATTTTGGCATTGAGTAGAGTTCTGTAAGTCAACTGGTTCAGTTGTGATGACGATTTCAGTGGAGCCAATATTGCAGAGATGTTGCCAATATGGGGGCTTTTTAAACACTAATTTCGTCAGAACAATACCATTGAGGAGTCTTCTCCTTCTTGTTTTCGGAGGTGCGGTGACGAACGCTTGGGTTTGTTGACATAAGTCGTACGCACGGCGTTCGGACCAAGCTTAATTAGGCTATTAAGCTCATGCCTTAGATAAGGCATACCGGGTAGCGCCCTTCTTTCGTGCTGTCTTTACCTAAGGCAGACCGGGTAGGAAGGGTTAAATGTGCTGCTGAGGAAAGGAGGAGAGATGAGTTTTTTGTTATTAATTGTGTTTGGTTATGTGGTCTTGAATTATAATAATTTCCTTGATTCTTTCTTACGGAGTAAATTTGTTATTCCTAATACTTGTTTTGAAGGAATATGCTTTCACAAAACAAGTTAAAATATGAATAAATAAAACTGAAACATATTCTATTCCAAAAGAAATTAGAAAATTATTATGATTCTGTTAAAATCATGGAAATATAGGGTGCCGAACAATGTTATAGAATCTCTTGTATCAGTCTACATTCATCTTTTCGCTATAATTATATATAAATATTAATCTATATATATATTTTTATAATATATATATATATATATATATATATATATATAATTATATATATGTAATTTGAATCCTAAACTCCACATGGTAATTGATAAGATCCCATTAAAATATCAATTAACTTTTATATATGATTTAATCATCAGACAAAGTTATCACAATCCCACCTGAGTGTTGTCTTCCAGTGATCAATGATATCGTATTAACACTATGTGGTCCGACGTCTAGTGGGTTATGGTAATATTTTGTTTAGCTGTTATGGAGGATTTTTGCTTGTTTGTCTTTTTCGAGCAATGTATTTTAATTTGTTCCCTAAGCTAACAAAAATGGCTAACAAGTTTTCCATCAAACTAAAAAATGCCCACTCCGATCCCCTTCAAACTAAACTTAAATACCATGTGTTCATAGATAAATGTCCAGGCCGAAGGTTGATTTATTTTAAGTTACAGATTCGCTATCGCTCGACCTAAAACAGATCACCAGAATGTGATGCAGTCTTATCATCGCCAGATTAATGGGGTAAAATGTCTTAAAATCTCCAAACTAATTGAACAAAACAGGGGAGATCCAATAAAAGGCCCTCCTCGTACCAAATAGGGTTAATCCCTAATTATTATAATTTTTGTTTTAACCAAATTAAGTTTATGATGCATGTTGACAATATATTTTGGCTATCATTGAACGATGTTATACAGCTTAGGAAGGATCTGTGGGAATTAAAAGGGTAATGACTATCTCAATTAACCCTGTGACTTCCATATACCCTTCCTAATCTGACAAAAATCGTCTAATAATAGCCAGAAAACAGAAAGGATATGCGTAATCGAACTGTATAGGGTTGTTGTTCTTCCCCAAGCTGCCTGGCCGAACAGCCCCAAGGCCCCGAGCAATTCCAAGGCCATAACCGAGTGCCCCCACAGAACCCTCCCCGCCGACCACAATAAAGCCTGGGTGACCGAAGCCACTCCATGACGGGGAGCTGAGGAGGGTGCGGAAACGCCCGGGAAACCAAAGCCCCACCCAGGGCCCTGTGCCCCTCAGCAATTATGAAGAGAAAGTTGAGGGGCAAGGGAAAAATGTGACGCTTTGGCTTCCAATCATGGTAGATTGGGAGGTCAATCCACGGAAGAGACGCAGTCACTTGAGATCTAGAAAATATATAAGTTAAAGGAACAGTCAGAGTAAGCTATGGGTATGGCAGAGATTGCTCAGCTCTCACTCTGATAGACCAGCCCATCACCACATGACTAGAACCCAATCCTCTCAGCATCAGCTAGGAAAGGCCCTAGAAAGCCGCCTTTGGCGGGGGGATAGCTCCCCTATTTCAACCCCTTTCGGGGTTGGGCACCCGCCTGTATAGGGTTAACCTAGTCTGGATAACATTGTCGGATATATTGTACTTAACCATTTTACAGATTCGATTACTCATTTCGTTTGTTTTCTGGCTATTATTTAACGATCTCTCTCTCTCTCTCTCTCTCTCTCTCTCTCTCTCTCAGTTGGACTTCCGTGCCGGTGAATATTGTAGGTCAACATGAAAGGTCCGGAACAGATATATACCCCACCGTGGGGTAAAGGTGAAGCACAAACACCTTTAGCATGCGTATTAAAGCCGGTCGAACATGAGGGAGAAGGGGGTCTAGGAAAACAAATACCTCCCTTTATCCCTTCGAGGATCTTGACGTGTTTAACACAACATCGTATACTTGAATGTATTGTTCAATCATCAGCACAGGGTTACCAAATCAAGTCTGCTAGATAGTAAATAAGGGGCAAAAGTCGCTATAATAATGCCACAATCTCTAGAATATCGCCCTAAATTAGCTCAAATCAGAGCATGAATTCATGCCGCTAGATGTAAAAAATTGCCTCTAGATCGAAGTAAATACCTCTAGATCTAGCGGGAAAGTAGCTAAATTGGCAACACTACATCAGCATTATGTAAGATGTTTTATGTGTTCAGAAAGACGAGTTTTATTGTGTTATATCTTCACATATTGTTCCTGACTTAATCGGGAATTTGACAGCAATTGTCGTTTAACCATTTTTCTTTGACAATGGCAGTTTATCCTTTTCAAAAAAAAAAAAAAAATACTCCGTCCCTCTTCTCTGTATATGTACGTTCCAGTAAGTCTCAATACAAGCAGCTCAAACCCTGATGTTACAAAGTCTTCTTGGAAATAGACCACCACAAGGCACATGGATTTTTGGAAAGCATAATATGTTTGGCTACCCCCAAAATGGGGATTGGGCCTGAGCATATAGATAGATAGATAGATATGTTTGCTTTTACTTGGTCGCTCCTATATGTTAGCAGATTGAGTGGAGGATCGCATGTGTGAAAGAAATGGAAGAGTGGAAGGGTTGGAGAGATGGAAGGGTGTGTGGAAGGGATGGAGAGGTGAGGTGGAAGGATGTGTGGAAGGGTGTGTGGAAGGGATGGAGAGGTGATGTGGAAGGAATGGAGGGGTGGAAGGGAAAAGTGAAGGTAGTGTTTGGTGAACTGTGATGAATAGAGAGTTACAAGGTGTTGCAAGGAATAGTTAGTATCTTCAGATCTTGCAGATATTGTGGTTCATCCCGGAGAGAGAGAGAGAGAGAGAGAGAGAGAGTGAGAGAGTTACACAGATACTCAGACCACACAGGCCTTGTGGTACCTACTAGGTGGTCCGACCTTAATACTACTAGATAGGGACAGTTTATGGTAGAAGAATAGGTCAGCAAACTAGACGGCTCTCTCCCCACCCTCCGCTCCCTCCGGCTAAAAAGCCGTACCGGAAAATCGGTTGAAGTGTAACTTTATGGGTCAAGAAATGCCCTCAAGGAAAGTTTTGTTTGTTTTAGTATAGAAATAGATTAGTCTGAGTGGGATATTACACTGAGTGGGATATTACACTGAGTGGGATATTACACTGAGTGGGATATTACACTGAGTGGGATATTACACTGAGTGGGATATTACACTGAGTGGGATATTACACTGAGTGGGATATTACGCTTACATAATGATTTAGAGAGAGGGAGAGAAGAGAGGGTGAGTGAGTGAAAGAAAGAGCGAGTGAGTTAGAATGAGAGCAAGAGGGTGGGATAGAGAAGGAGAGGGAGGGAGGGATGGAGAAGAAGAGGGAGGGAGGGATGGAGAAGAGGGAGAGAGAGATACAAAAAATCGATACCTAACTGGCACGATAGGTCTTAACATTGACAACGAAATGGAGCTAAAGGTGTAAAATCGCCAAACTAATGGGCTTAACGTCTTCTAATCTTAAAACAAATGGGGCTTAACACGAGGGAGAAAGGGGCCAAAAAAAAAAGCAACAAACTGCCTTCCCCTTAAATTGGACTGTACACAATTGGAGGGGTTCTAAGATACAAAATACAGTCAACTCCCTCCTTTTCTCTCCCTTCTTCCCCTCCCCCCTTCCCTTTCACTCCCCCCTTCCCTTTCCCTCCCGGCATTCCTTCTTTCCCTTCCTTCTACACCCCCCCCCCCCCACACACACTTTAGTAACCCCTCATAAGACACACCCTGGACACCTGTCGATAGTTGGAGGACCCACCTATAGTTGGAGGACCCACCTATAGTTGGAGGACCCACCTATAGTTGGAGGACCCACCTATAGTTGGAGGACCCACCTATTAAAAATTACAACACATTTTTTTTCGAAGGGGGGTCACCGTTTTTTTTTTTTTTTATCTTTCTCTCCTTTTCTCTTTCCCTGGCTTGTATCCATTCGGCCCCATTCAGCCAACTGTTTTATGACTTTTATCCCCATCTAGGTGTCGATTTTTTCCTGGCGAGCGGAAGCGAGCCAGCACTGTATGGAGAAATCCGGCTTTGCCGGAGAAATTTTTCTATCGAAAAATTTACAAATTTAGCTTGCTGTCAAAACAAAAATATATATATGCTGGCTCGTTACCGCTCGCCAGGAAAATATTGACACCTGGATGGGGGTAAACGTCTTAAAACAGTAGGCTGAATGGGGCCGAATGGATACAAACCAAAGAGAGATGGAGAGAAAGGGAAAAAAAAGCGAGGTGGGCTCCCTTAACTCGATTATTTTTTCGTCTCACTCTCCTCCCGTGTGGAAATAATAGAAGAGGCGGAATAATTGTATTCTATATTATATTATAAACTTTAGTCCAAGCCCTGACATTCTAGACATGTGGTTGTTGAAGGGGTGTATTGATGTGAGAGTAAGTGCATATGTGTGAGTATTCTCTCTCCCTGAATCCATCTTTCCCTCATCCTATGACACACATCATAAGTATTTTCATAGCACTTTAAACAAGTATATAATAATTAATGGTACAGTATTCTTACAAGCTTATGTAAGGTGTGAACTTCAGATTAGGGTTGTACATTCATTAAGGTGGGGTGGGTAGTTTATTAGGGTTGTACATTCATTAAGGTAGGGTGGGTAGTTTATTAGGGTTGTACATTCATTAAGGTGGGGTGGGTAGTTTATTAGGGTTGTACATTCATTAAGGGGGGATGGGTAGTTTATTAGGGTTGTACATTCATTAAGGGGGGGTGGGTAGTTTATTAGGGTTGTACATTCATTAAGGTGGGGTGGGTAGTTTATTAGGGTTGTACATTCATTAAGGTGGGGTGGGTAGTTTATTAGGGTTGTACATTCATTAAGGGGGGGATGGGTAGTTTATTAGGGTTGTACATTCATTAAGGTGGGGTGGGTAGTTTATTAGGGTTGTACATTCATTAAGGTGGGGTGGGTAGTTTATTAGGGTTGTACATTCATTAAGGGGGGGATGGGTAGTTTATTAGGGTTGTACATTCATTAAGGTGGGGTGGGTAGTTTATTAGGGTTGTACATTCATTAAGGGGGGATGGGTAGTTTATTAGGGTTGTACATTCATTAAGGGGGGGTGGGTAGTTTATTAGGGTTGTACATTCATTAAGGGTGGATGGGTAGTTTATTAGGGTTGTACTTCATTAAGGTGGGGTGGGTAGTTTATTAGGGTTGTACATTCATTAAGGGGGGGGGGAGTTTATTAGGGTTGTACATTCATTAAGGGGGGGATGGGTAGTTTATTAGAGTTGTACATTCATTAAGGGGGGTGGGTAGTTTATTAGGGTTGTACATTCATTAAGGGGGGGATGGGTAATTTATTAGGGTTGTACATTCATTAAGGGGGGGATGGGTAGTTTATTAGAGTTGTACATTCATTAAGGGGGGGATGGGTAGTTTATTAGGGTTGTACATTCATTAAGGGGGGGATGGGTAGTTTATTAGGGTTGTACATTCATTAAGGGGGGGTGGGTAGTTTATTAGGGTTGTACATTCATTAAGGGGGGGATGGGTAGTTTATTAGGGTTGTACATTCATTAAGGGGGGATGGGTAGTTTATTAGGGTTGTACATTCATTAAGGGGGGGTGGGTAGTTTATTAGGGTTGTACATTCATTAAGGGGGGATGGGTAGTTTATTAGGGTTGTACATTCATTAAGGTGGGGTGGGTAGTTTATTAGGGTTGTACATTCATTAAGGGGGGATGGGTAGTTTATTAGAGTTGTACATTCATTAAGGGGGGATGGGTAGTTTATTAGGGTTGTACATTCATTAAGGTGGGGTGGGTAGTTTATTAGGGTTGTACATTCATTAAGGGGGGATGGGTAGTTTATTAGAGTTGTACATTCATTAAGGGGGGGATGAATATGAGTAGTTTATTAGGGTTGTACATTCATTAAGGGGGGGATGGGTAGTTTATTAGGGTTGTACATTCATTAAGGGGGGGATGGGTAGTTTATTAGGGTTGTACATTCATTAAGGGGGGATGGGTAGTTTATTAGGGTTGTACATTCATTAAGGGGGGGATGGGTAGTTTATTAGGGTTGTACATTCATTAAGGGGGGGATGGGTAGTTTATTAGGGTTGTACATTCATTAAGGGGGGATGGGTAGTTTATTAGGGTTGTACATTCATTAAGGTGGGGTGGGTAGTTTATTAGGGTTGTACATTCATTAAGGTGGGGGGGTAGTTTATTAGGGTTGTACATTCATTAAGGGGGGATGGGTAGTTTATTAGGGTTGTACATTCATTAAGGGGGGGGGGTAGTTTATTTGGACCCCCTTCTCCCACTAGTTTAGCCCCATTTGTTTTTATATTATAAGACGTTCGGCCCATTACATTTGACGATTAACACCTTTCACCTCATTATGTTGTCAATTTTAAGACTTTTTGTGCAATTTAGGTGCCAATTTTATCCTGGCGAGCGATAGTGAGCCTCTAATTTTAAGAGGAAGCGGCCTTCGGCCGGGACATTTTTCTACCAAAATATTTACAATTTTATCTTGAAGGGAGCTCTAGGGAGTGATTTTTTTAAGCTTGATGGAGGTCTAGCGAGGAAACTAAAATATTAATGAATATGTAAATAAAGAGACCAAAGAAATAGCCACCATCCCCTTAGCCTAAGTTCTTGCACAGCAGCTGTATCCTGTTCCAGATCGTGAACCCTAACCTCTGTAACTCAAAAACGGGCTAGAGCAAATAGACTGTAAATTTCCACACCTATTCCCTGGCTGACCCTTCCCAAATGGTAGAAATGTTAGCTCGATTATTCTGGTCGTTGTTGAGTTATAGAGGTGAATGTTCAAGAGTTTTAGCCTACTTGTTTGGAATGGAGAATAGCAGCGTTTGAGTTGCCAGAGTACGATGATGTCCTGCTGTATTCGATTGTTATGCCTTCAGATGATGTCATGTAGCTTAGGAAGGATCTCTAGGAATCAAAAGGGTAATATCTCTCACTCACCTTTCGACGCCCACGACCCTCTCCTAAGCTGAACAAAATTTACGATAGATAATCAGAATGCTGGGAAGATTGATTAATATCCAAGACAGAACATGTTAATTTTGAAGTATATCATTTATTTGACTTTTATTTCTGAATATAGTCCCCTCTCTCTCTCTCTCTCTCTCTCTCTCTCTCTCTCTCTCTCTCGATAACTGTGCACTGAAATACGTTGTCAATTATGAAAAATTGGTATTTTATATGATGCATATAAATATATACAAATACACACACACACACACACACACACACACACACACACACACACTTGTCCCCTGCACCCTCTCCCCCCAAACGCCAGGACCAGATGTCGAGGGGGAGGGAGGTGAACAGCTCTTAACCCTTTCAAGAATATGATGCATTTTGACAGTTTATTCTGGCTACCATTAGCCGACTTCATTCAGTTTAGGAAGAACGTGTGGGAGCTAAAGTGTTAATAATTGAACTAGTATTCACCCCTTTGATTCCCAGGGATCCTACCTAAACTGTCAAAAATCGTCTAATGATAGCCTGAATAAACTGTCAGAGCGCGTCATAATCTTCAAGGGGACGATTAAAAGAAATGTCCCCTGCACACCACCACTCCCCCCCCAACGGCGGAACCAGGTGTTGACAGGTGAAGGGGGGGGGGGGGGGGGGAGAGAGAGAGTGAGTGAGAGAGAGAGAGAGAAATTGGGCCCGGATGTACAGCTCTTAACCCTTTCAAGATTATGACGCATTTTGACAGTTTATTCTGGCGCGTGTATTCAGTTTAGGAAGGATCTAGGGGAATTATAAGGATAAAGAATTAACCCTCTCGCGTCCATATACCCTTCCATTAACCCTCTCGCGTCCATATACCCTTCCATTAACCCTCTCGCGTCCATATACCCTTCCTAGTATGAATAATATCGTTTAATAATAGCCAGAAAACGGTACATATATTATAAGTTATCATTGTATCTTCGAAGAGTTTTTTTATTTATTTATTTGTTTTTTCGGCTTGTGGGTTTTCCTAATGCTGTGAGATCTGTGCTCCATATATTGGTTTTCCTCTCGCATAATCATTACGCTATTCAGTGTGCAGTTTGGTCTGAGTATTTGATTAAATTGGTTACAGTGTTTAAGTTCTGTTTAAGATCTGTGGTATCCCAGGTTCGAATCACGGGAGGATCACTTGCTTTCATTAATTTCATTGGGAGGTGTTTGGTGTTGAGAGTGAAATACATGTATTAGATTATCTCTATGACAATTCGAAAGTCGGTGGGAATGGTGGGTGGGGAAAGATCCTTCTGCGTTGCTGTCCTTGTCCTCCACTTTGTAACGCCTACTATTTTAGATTACCGCCTAAAAGGGACTGGAAGATTTGTGCAGTCTGTAAACTCTCTTTCTCTCTCTCTCCAAATCAAACATAATTACATTCAAACTAAACTAAAATAATAACTCCACGTCTTCAGTACCTCTGTTATATATAGTACTAATTGAATAACTCTCTTAAAGGAATATGTTTACCCTGTCCACATTTGAATTACACTGAGGGAATGTTTTATTGAGTAGCGATGCCAATAAATGTTGAGCAATGATGGAGAAATGTTTGAATGGGGTATGGTAATTGGATGATGTTTGCAGTAGATTTCTATTTGATTTAGATTTTGAATATGGGGTTGTTTAATTATTTCACTTTGATGGGTTTAGATTGGCTCGTGGTTCTCCTCTCTCTCTCTCTCTCTCTCTCTCTCTCTCTCTCTCTCTCTCTCTCTCTCTCTTCTACCTTTCTCTAACTGAGATGTTCTACCTCCTAGAATGCGTACTGGCCTCCTCATTAGAACAGACTTAATATACGTGTCGGTGTATCTGCGTAAATATATGTAACTCTCTCTCTCTCTCTTTCTTCTCTAACTCTCTTATACCTTTCTCTAACTGAGATGTTCTACCTCCTAGAATGCGTACTGGCCTCCTCATTAGAACAGACTTAATATACGTGTCGGTGTATCTGCGTAAATATATGTAACTCTCTCTCTCTCTCTTTCTTCTCTAACTCTCTTATACCTTTCTCTAACTGAGATGTTCTACCTCCTAGAATGCGTACTGGCCTCCTCATTAGAACAGACTTAATATACGTGTCGGTGTATCTGCGTAAATATATGTAACTCTCTCTCTCTCTCTTTCTTCTCTAACTCTCTTATACCTTTCTCTAACTGAGATGTTCTACCTCCTAGAATGCGTACTGGCCTCCTCATTAGAACAGACGTAATATATGTCAGTGTATCTGCGTAAATATATAACTCTCTCTCTCTCTTCCGCTGCGGCTCTTCCTATCGGACTTCCATTCTTCCTTCGCCAATATGAGGTCAGAATGTTAAGTCCTCGCTGAATAGAACAAATGTTCACTTCTCTCTCTCTATCTATCTATCTATACATATATCTCGCTCTCGCTCACTCTCTCTCTCTCTCAGTCCATAAACGCATCGGGCTATATATCTCGCGTGATAAATGTCCCTGCACTGTAATATGAGCTATACCCAGCAATCTTCATGAAAGCAAGCCCTGGTAGTTCTCCAGTAAAGTGCTATCACCAGGTTAAAAGGGGGGGTATGTCATTTTTCTGGCATTCCTTCTCCCTCATGTTTAGCCCTATTTGTGTTCAGATTTTAAGACGTTCGGCCCGTTAGCTTGGTGATTTTGAGACCTTTCACCCTATTTCTTCGTTAATATTAGAACCTTTCGTGGCATTTAGGTGTCGATAATTTCCTGGCGAGCGATAGTGAGCCTGTAATTTTAGGAGAACATATGTCTACCGAAAAATGTATAAATATATCTCGAAGGGGGGTCTATGAGGTGATTTTTAAAGTTTGATGGAGGTCTACGAAGGAAACTAAGAAAATGGTGTAGATAAATAAATATACAAATTAATACGCCCGTCTCCCCTTAACCCTCTCAGACAAATTACGCGATTTTGAGCCTATTGGGGATTCCTTAAAGCCTTTGTTACCATCAGGGGTATTTAGAAACCTTTAGTTTAGTTACTTCAACCTCTGCAGTTGTCTTTGAGTTAGCTGTGGGCAGAAAACTAATTTTGGAGAGGTAATTATAAGAGTAATTATTGCCAATCTGGCAACCTCTGAGTCATAAATGCGTGAAAGGGTTGACAACTCACGGAAATATTGTTGTAGCGTATATATTCCAGTATATAGTCCAAGTGTCTAAAAGGTACAGTACCCCACATAAGTTCTGTTCCACTCGGTGATCTTCTACATGGAAATATAATGTACACCTGATTTGGTGACACATAATTACCTTGTCCATAATTTAATCAACAGTTTGTAATAATATGCCAAGGAAAGTGTATTCGAAATATGATTATAATAAGTAACAACCCGTTCTTAACATTAATTATCAATTACAAACTCCAATGTACTTGAATAAACTAATGAAAGCGTATGGTCCTCCCAGATTTTTTTTTTTTCATAATGAAAATGGAGTGGCAAAAAACTTACTCCAACGACTGTACCAATGAGACGGAAATTAGTGAAAGTAACCCATAGCGTAAATCGAGGTCAATATGCATGTTAGGTCACGTATGTTTTTTTTATTAAATTTTTTTTCCATCAGTTCCTTCATTGATTAGTGTGTTTTAAGGTGTTTTTCCTTCTGCCAATGCATTTTTACCCATTATTTGGCAATATTAAAACATGACACCCGAAAACGATATTTTGTCATTACCCTAACCTAACAACCTAACCTAATCTGGGGCTACCGCCCCAGACCCCCGCTGGGTTAGCATTGATATAGAAGATGACAAAATACTTAAAATATGGTGAAAAATTGAAAAATATTACTTCTCAGCTGATCCTTGATGGCCGCCATTTTTCCTTCCACCCATATTTAACCCACACAGTCTAAGGAAAAATAATTAAATTTGCAGCGGTAAAGACATATATTGGGGTGACTATTACTATAAGACAAAGCTGTAGAAAACACATAGACAATTATATCTCATACGTGACCTAAAATACATATTGTCCTAAATCGAAAAGCATGTACGATACCCAAACTTTGAAAGGGGGGAAATTGGGAAAACCAATCTAACAACAGTATACTCTTATCATTGCTATTGCTGATATTGATAACAAACATACCTATGAGACGAAAATTGGTGAAGGTGACCCATAGCGTAAATCGAAAAGCAGAAGTGGTACCAAATCATTGAAAACGAGGAAATCGGAACTAAAATTCAGAGTTGTATCCAGCCTCCCTCCCCCCAGTCCATTGAAGCCAAGCATGAAATAAACCGTTTTAAAGTCAGATTGTTGGGTTCAGCCTAGATGCATGGAGGGTTGAAAGGGACACAGACACACTATACTCTGTTCTAAAGAGGTAGGCCAGAAAACGTGAACTTGGTAAAATTCTAGTTTTGTTTTCACGGGGATTTTAGCGGAGTTTTTTTTTGTGTTCAGTTTGCTTTCATATACAGTTTTGTTTTATACCAAGGACTGTCGGAAATTAATATTTGCCCATTAGCCTATCCAACAATCTAAAAACACGGCCCCCACTAGTGGGAAGAGCTATCTATGAAGATCAGGGAAATTGCGGGGTAAAAGACGAAAATAAGGGGTAATATTAGCCTAACCTACAACCTTACCAAATGCTATCCTAGTAGTATAGGTTGGGACTGCCGCCCCCACACCCCTGCTAGTTGGGTATTAAAATAATAAAAGATTGACGGGCGCCGAAAGATAAGTCGATGAAGTCTACGGTGCTTACTCAACAATCTTCAGCTTTGGCTGTCGATAACAGGAGGTATACTGTATAATTACTTTCCACAGTAGTTTCTATTTGTGGCGTTACTGACATATATAGGAATGAAGTAAGGTATATGACACATTTATAGAAGCCATAGAAAATTATGAGTGTGCTGTGAATCCAAAACTAGAATTAAACTGAACTCTACCCGCTACAGCAAATAGGTTGTACATTTCTACACTAATTCCCTGGCTGACCCTTCCCAATTGGTAGAAATATTAGCTCGATTACTATAGTCGTTTGTGAGTTATACAGGTTGATATTGAAGAGCATTGGCCTACTCATTTGGAGCAGGGTATAGTACACAGAGAGCGGTCATCGGATTGGTCATACTGTATTCGTAATAATGTTGCCATACAAACTAGATAGATACAAAGATAATAGAGGTGTGGATAGATAGAATGATAGATGGAACAAGAGGACAAGCTAAATAGACAGGACAGTAGAGGTAAGACTAGATAGATAGCTTGATATAGATAGATCGTACAGGACGCCAAGCTAAGTAGATAGAACAATATAAGTGTAGGTAGATAGATAGATAGATAAATATATTTAGCACAAAAAACAATTAGATAGACAGAAAGATGATAGAGATAGAAGAAAATTAATGGTGTAGATTGATAGATAAATAGAACAAACATAAATTGATTGATAGATGGATAATTAAATAAATATAGATAAATATATAGATAAATAAATAGATAAATAGATAGAACAAAAGGCCAAACTAGATAGATAAAAAGACAATACAAGTGAGGATAGATTGATAGATAGAACAAAAGGCCAACTGGATAGATATAAAGACAATAGGGTAAGATAGAGAGGTTAATTTAGGGTGAGGTGTTTGGTATGAGGGGAGGCGAGTGTCACATGTTGGCTCGCACAACACATTCTCTCTCTCTCTCTCTCTCTCTCTCTCTCTCTCTCTCTCTCTCTCTCTCTCTCTCTCTCTCGTTTAATTTGGCGTAGAAGGTAGTGCGTAGACAAATAGGCAGCAGGAGGAGTAGGTCGAGAGGAGGAGGAAGTAGGTTTAAAGTTGGCTAGAGAGGAGGATGAAGTTTAGGAGCTAGAGAGGACAGAAGGACGGAAGGTAAGAAGGGTGTTGACAGTTCCGTATCTACGAAAGGATGGCCGTAGGGAAACTAAGCCATTCGAACGCATGGTTTCATTTAGTTTACGAAATCGGAAAAGAAAAAAAATACAGATAAAGAATAGGATATATATATATATATATATATATATATATATATATATATATATATATATATATATTGTGACGCCCCCAGTGCGTTGCAACGCAACCTGATTGTACTCCTTGGTACTCGACTGTACCGCCCGTGATCTGGCTACCGTCAGCCGCTATGTATATTGAGTGTGACAACTTATAACTATGTTCTTTGTATCTCTGCAAAGGTCTCGTCATGTGCTAACCAGTGGTGGGTTTTGTTTTAAGCCATGTCGAGACCTTCCATTTAATATGTAGTATCAATCCGGGTGGATGGGACTAGTCAGCCTTGGTCGGCAACCTGTCTAGGGGAGTAAACCTTATACAAATTCGTACTGCTCACCTAAGGTGAAGCGGGTTAGTGGATGGACTAGCTGCGCACCACTGTAGAAAAATAGTGCTAAAATATACATAGAGGGCCTCGGAGTCAGACGGACCCTAAGCTGAGTGGTCAATCCTGTAAGTCCTTCAATAAACTGGCACGG
>JBAKBP010034026.1:0-21189 GCA_037953745.1 Lithodes maja | reverse complement strand
CCTTTTGTATCATTAACTCCCGTCCACTCACCAACTCTCTGCAATATCTCTCTCCACCGCAATGTTGCATCTCTCTCGCTATTCTGTCGCTACTATAATAATCAGTGTTCCTCAGAGCTTTCCCAGTGTATACCACCTCCTTTACGTAGGGCACGTGGTACCCGTCTTGCAACTCAGTCCCACCTCTACTTTGTGCAGCTCTCCAACCCGAGAGTGAAACGTTACTCTCAGTCTTTCTTCTACTCAACAGCTGAGCTCTGGAACTCTCTCCCAGAATCAGTCTTTCCCTCTTCCTATGACCTAAATTGCTTCAAACTCCGTGTGTCCAGTTATTTTGGCTCGGTCGTCCCTTGATTTAGGCCCTGTCACTCTTTCAACTATGGGGGAGGCACTCGCTCCCCTCCCTCAATCACATAGAAAAAAAAAAAATACAGTATTCATATACACATATGCATACATATACTGTATATACACACACATACAAATACACATACACATACACAGTACATACATACTGTATATACGCATATTCACATACAGTACATATACCCATACACACATATATACAATTATACATATACATACATACACATATATATATATATATACTGTATATACATATACATACATAAACATACCTACACATATATACACACACGTACATACATATACATACTAATAATAACTACTATAACAATAACAATTGCTAGAGTTGGTGCAATTCTATAATATTTTTTGTTAGAGGGGGAGGGAGGGGTTAGAGGGGGAGGGTGGGGTTAGAGGGGGAGGGAGGGGTTAGAGGGGGAGGGAGGGGTTAGAGGGGGAGGGTGGGGTTAGAGGGGGAGGGTGGGGTTAGAGGGGGAGGGTGGGGTTAGAGGGGGAGGGTGGGGTTAGAGGGGGAGGGTGGGGTTAGAGGGGGAGGGAGGGGTTAGAGGGGGAGGGAGGGGTTAGAGGGGGAGGGTGGGGTTAGAGGGGGAGGGAGGGGTTATAGGGGGAGGGAGGGGTTAGAGGGGGAGGGTGGGGTTAGAGGGGGAGGGAGGGGTTAGAGGGGGAGGGAGGGGTTAGAGGGGGAGGGTGGGGTTAGAGGGGGAGGGTGGGGTTAGAGGGGGAGGGAGGGGTTAGAGGGGGAGGGAGGGGTTAGAGGGGGAGGGTGGGGTTAGAGGGGGAGGGAGGGGTTAGAGGGGGAGGGAGGGGTTAGAGGGGGAGGGAGGGGTTAGAGGGGAGGGTGGGGTTAGAGGGGGAGGGAGGGGTTAGAGGGGGAGGGAGGGGTTAGAGGGGGAGGGTGGGGTTAGAGGGGGAGGGAGGGGTTAGAGGGGGAGGGAGGGGTTAGAGGGGGAGGGTGGGGTTAGAGGGGGAGGGTGGGGTTAGAGGGGGAGGGAGGGGTTAGAGGGGGAGGGAGGGGTTAGAGGGGGAGGGTGGGGTTAGAGGGGGAGGGAGGGGTTAGAGGGGGAGGGAGGGGTTAGAGGGGGAGGGTGGGGTTAGAGGGGGGAGGGTGGGGTTAGAGGGGGAGGGAGGGGTTAGAGGGGGAGGGAGGGGTTAGAGGGGGAGGGTGGGGTTAGAGGGGGAGGGAGGGGTTAGAGGGGGAGGGAGGGGTTAGAGGGGGAGGGAGGGGTTAGAGGGGGAGGGTGGGGTTAGAGGGGGAGGGTGGGGTTAGAGGGGGAGGGAGGGGTTAGAGGGGGAGGGTGGGTTAGTTAGAGGGGGAGGGAGGGGTTAGAGGGGGAGGGTGGGGTTAGAGGGGGAGGGAGGGGTTAGAGGGGGAGGGTGGGGTTAGAGGGGGAGGGAGGGGTTAGAGGGGGAGGGTGGGGTTAGAGGGGGAGGGTGGGGTTAGAGGGGGAGGGAGGGGTTAGAGGGGGAGGGTGGGGTTAGAGGGGGAGGGAGGGGTTAGAGGGGAGGGAGGGGTTAGAGGGGGAGGGAGGGGTTAGAGGGGGAGGGAGGGGTTAGAGGGGGAGGGTGGGTTGTGGGGGTTAGAAGGTGAAGGAGGGGTGTGGGGTTTAGACGGTGAGGCAGGGGTGTGGAGGTTAGAGGGGGAGGGAGGGGTGTGGGGGTTAGAAGGTGAAGGAGGGGTGTGGGGTTTTAGACGGTGAGGCAGGGGTGTGGAGGTTAGAGGGGGAGGGAGGGGTGTGGGGGTTAGAAGGTGAAGGAGGGTGTGGGGTTTTAGACGGTGAGGCAGGGGTGTGGAGGTTAGAGGGGGAGGAGGGGTTAGAGGGGGAGGGTGGGTTGTGGGGGTTAGAAGGTGAAGGAGGGGTGTGGGGTTTAGACGGTGAGGCAGGGGTGTGGAGGTTAGAGGGGGAGGGAGGGGTGTGGGGAATAATCAGAAATGGAACCGTGATCCTGAAAAGTCTGCAAAGTTCTCTCTCTCTCTCTCTGTCTCTCTCTGTCTGTCTGTCTCTCTCTCTCTCTCTCTCTCTCTCTCTCTCTCTCTCTCTCTCTCAATTGATGCCATCAATTCAGTATGTTCATTAGATTGATGGAGTCTGTTTCTTTTCATTTTATTATTATTACTATTACCCCAAGTTCAAATTAGGAGGTCAAAATCATAAAGGATACAACGAGATTCACCAAATGCGTAATAGTATAGAGGCAAATCGGTTATTTCCAATAATAGTAATATTTTGGTGAACTGAATTTTAGTATATTGCCAAGTTAATAAAATACAATAGAATATAAGCATAATATACCCTGATCGGACTATATTCTCCTGAAATATTAGCATTATGCACTATTTGTACGTAATGTTGTCAACATACATTCGTAGCTAACAAGTTTATATCGTCAGCATAGCTAACAATAGGTTGCACTAGAATTTAAGGTTTGTTTTATTGAAAATAGTCGTGATGAATAACAATATCAGCAGTATGAAATTATTCATGTCCATCACTCTACAAGGCGACATTTATTTAATTGATACAATCAATGTTCCTATAAGTGGAACATTGTACAGTAAACCCTCGCTATTTCGGACTAATTGGGGGAACACCCTGTCCGAAATGTCCGAAAATCCGAGATGTCCGAGGTCCGACTGTGTCCGATCTAAAAGAGGAAAAAAACCGACCTGAAAGAAAAAAAATCCGACGAAAAAAAAATTAAATTAGTGAAACGAGAACAAACTTCACCGTTGATTAAATAGGGAAACGGGAACGAATTTCATGCTGTGAATAAATGCGACCTCAGAAGAAGGGAAACGTGAACGAACTTCATGCACCCATGACAACGAATAGGCCTAGGCTAGGCTAGGCTACTTTTGGCTAGGCTACCCTATTCGTACTTTAGATTAATATACTGTACAGTAATAGCACATATAGTAATGAATATGAAAACAATAAGTTCAGTTGATGGTCGAAAAATATGAATCAACACTCACCGCTTCATTGCAGGTCCACCCCTTCACCTCACTTCACCTCTCTCCACCTCACTCCACTTCTCCACCTCACTCTCCTTGACCACCTCACTTCCCTTCTCCATTTTAAGTGATATCGAGGTCACCTTACGCTTTGGGAGGCATGATAACACGGGAATATATGCGGAGGAGGTAACAATCACACAAGATGGCTACCCACTTAAAACATACTGACGCCCGTGACTTCACTTCTCGTCCAGGCGGGTGACTCAGAGCCCAACCTGTATATCGGCGGTCCGACGGATCCCCGTTTTGACGGACATTCACCGGGGATGGGGGTGCGTCATCCGACAACGTCGGAGACTGTCGGAACGATGACGGAAATGTCCCAAAAACGGAAGTACGTGTCCGAGACGTGAGCGATCCAGCTAGTACGGGTTTCCGACAATTAGAGGTCCGAAATGGCGAGGGGTTACTCTATTGGCTTATTATCTCTGTGGCTAGTTGTTATGCCTTCCTAATACTGCCAATCTACATTTTAACCAGAGATGTTGATGTATAGCACAGCCTCGTATGTATAAGTAATGGCATTAACAAATAGGCTATAGTTTATAATTATCTAGTTGTTGACAGTCAAGTCGTCTCTATTTTCCACGATATCCTGGTATACACTATAAATAATAACTATTTTAATAATTATCGAAACCCGGTTCGACTATTATATTTATGACCTGAAAATTGTTGGCCAATTACGAGCTAACTAACGGTTAAGTGCTGCTCTGATGCCACCTAGGAATACAGTAGTCTTAACTCCTTAGGACACCTGTTTTGTAGTCCTAACTTTTTCCAGTACTTGGGACAGTCCTAAGGCTTGGGACACTTTATGAATAATTCCTAAGAAAATTCTCAAAGTTAAGAGATATTCTCAAGACTTAGGAATATGTCTGAGACAGTTTATGAATACCGGCTTTTATATGAGAGGTTAAATGCTATTAAAATATCCAATAAACTTGCTCAGTACCTATCCTCCAGTGCTATTGCAAAAAGCCCATGCATTGCTAGAGTATGCCTAATAAAATAAACGAATAATTATAATAATAAAACAAAAAAAAACAACATATCAACTTGTTGATGGAAAAAACCTCGCCGCCATATACCAACCTCATGCTCGAAATAGTATATTTTATAACTGGTAGCAAACTCCAAATTAACCTAGCTTAATATCTAACTAAATCAATCAACATCTGACTTCGGTTGGGGACAAAATCACAAAGAATACAGTTACGTCCTTTTACCAGCGCTGACAGATGTATTGAATTTGATCATAAAATCGACCATTCCCGTACATCGTAGAAACCTATAATGTGCGTGGCTTGCCTTAATACAAAATCCTACTGGGAAACAAATATATTAATACAGCATGTGTGCTCACCATGACTGTTTAATGTATATATGGATGGTGTGTTGAGGGAGGTAAAAATTAGAAATATTGGTAGAGGATTGGGTTTAGTAGGAAAGAATGATAGAGATTGGGAGTTGAATCAGTTGCTGTTTGCTGATGACACAACGTTGGTGGCGGGTTCTGAGGAGAAACTGCAGCAAGTAGTCAAAGAGCTTGGTGTGGTTTGTGGGAGGAGGAAGCTGAAGGTGAACGTTAATAAAAGAAAAGTGATCGTAGGGTGAATCTAGATGTGAGGCTGGATGGGGAAATACTGAAACATGTGTAGTGTTTTAAATGTCTAGGAGGAACGATAAGCAGGAATGGAGGTATGGAAATCGAGGTAAGAAACAGTATGTCAAGGAAGGAAAGTTTTCGGAGCAATGGGAAGTGTGTGGAAAGTGAAAAATCTCGAAATAATAGTTAAAAGTGCAATGTATCAAAGGATTGTTGTACCAACAGTTATCTATGGGCTCTGAAGAAAAAGGGGAGAAGAAAGCTAGATGTGATGGAGATGAGCTGCTTGAGGAGTGACTCATAGAGACAGATTGAGGAATGAAGAGCAGTGTAGGAGAGCGGGGCAGCAGGAACAATTGTCGGCCAGAGTGGACAGAAGTGTGCTGAGCTGGTATGGTCAATGTTGAGCGATTGGAAGATGAAAGGCTTACAAATAGAATATATGAGTCCGATACAAAGGGAGATACAGTAGAGGGATAGGAAGACCTCCATTGAGATGGAGATACTGTGTAGGACAAGCATTGGAGGATAGAGGAATGACTATAGATCAGGCAGGAGAAGTGGTAATAAATAGGAATGAATGGAGAATGCTAGTGAATAGATGAGTGTAAACATGGTCGTTTGGGAGAGAGTGTCGGGCTCCAGTTGGACTAGATAATAGTCCGTCAGGCGCCTTGCCCTGGGAGCCGGTATTTGTGAAGGGTACGCCTGGATGCATGGTGGGCGGGCTAGTAGTGGTGGCTTTGCTGCATATCTGCCTGCGGAAATTTGAGCCTCTCCAGGAGATCTAGGACCTGGGAATCTAGCTGGGGACCCCAAATGGGCCTGGGTCTCTGGGTATTTTTCCTGGACAACCTAGATGTGTTTGATTTTGTTTTATTTTTGTTTTCTTTTGTGTTTCTGTTGTGTTGTGATGTTTCTGTTCAGGTTCTCTCGCGAGTCGGAAACCCTCTCCCTCTCTATATATATAAATATATTGTTCACGTGTGTGGGGAGGATCCTCTCACACAGCACTTCTAGACAAAATAGAAAGGAAAGCCTTTCGTATCATTAACCCACTGGACCCCAGCACTGCAGCGTATGCGTCGGCAATGTATGTAATGCTAAACCCAGCGCCGCATACGTTGCGTCCGCTACTTCGAAATTATTTACTCTTGTCCTATGGTAGCTAGAGGCTTGAGGATGGTATGGGAAACTACTGTATGATGTTTCCGAACGGTGGCGGTACGTGGCAACCCCCTAGACCATCAGCGCCCGTAAGTAAGGGCGGATGGGGAAAGCCAGCTTACCCACTTATTCCACCGCCACTTTTGTGCTTATTTATTCTTATCCTATGGTAGCTAGAAGGTTCAAATTCATATGGGATATACCTTATGATGCTGCCGAACAGTGGCAATACTTATCAATTGGCAGTACCCAAGTCCCGCTGCGGTGGGGAGTGGGGAGAGAGAGCGCGGGAGTGGAAGGACTGGGCTGCCTCCCACCTCCCGCCCGGCCCAGTTGCCTCGTTTACATCGTGAGTGTTGGAGGTACCTCGTCGCCTCGCTATGTTTATCGCTCCCTTAACGCTTCCCATAACATAGTTGACTCCCCACCAAATGGGGAAGAGGAGGAGGAGGATGACACAGACCCCACGGCATTCTTCAAAATTCGGCCAGGTCATGGTAGGTGTAAGAAGAGACGAGATAGTGTGTCATGTTGCTACGTACACAGCAAGTTAGGCTTATGTGTACACTGGTCCTCCCCCACTCCCCCTGCCTTCACCACCACCTCCCCTGTCTTCCCACTAAGAATACGTCAAAACCCATATTTCTAAATCAAAAGTGCCTAAAACAATTGGTAACACTCATATTCTAACTATAAAATATATGGTAAAGTATAAAATCAATAAACAGAGTATATGAGAGAAGCATAATAAAAGTGAGAGTGAGTGAAGGGGGAGTCGGGTGTCAGTCAGCTGGCAGTGTGTACGTGCGTGAGTACATGAAGAAGATGGCCACCAGCCCGCCAGTCATCATGGTAACCAGAATGTGTGCGAGGCTTGCCACTCCCTCGACACTTATAAAACTTGAATCTATGCACTTATCACACTGTTACTTCACTTACAATGACATTATGTGATACATGTTGCTAATATCTGAACTATGAAGGCAAACATGATGCTCAGGTGGTGTAAATAACTGTCACTCGAAAACTGGACGCATCGTACATCTGCTATGCTGCCGCGCTCAGCTGTGTCTTGCCGGGCGGGAAGCTTGAAGGCCGCCCGGCATCAGCTAATGGCTGAGGCTGCCTGACCCCCCCCCCCCCCCCATAGGACCCCAAAATGACTGAGGTGCGTGTTTTTTGTGTTATTCTTCATTTCTCACCTATGCGGCGCTGGGTTTAGCATTACATACATTGCCGACGCATACGCTGCAGCGCTGGGGTCCAGTGGGTTAATGATACGAAAGGCTTTCCTTTCTATTTTGTCTAGAAGTGCTGTGTGAGAGGATCCTCCCCACACACGTGAACAATATATTTATATATATAGAGAGGGAGAGGGTTTCCGACTCGCGAGAGAACCTGAACAGAAACATCACAACACAACAGAAACACAAAAGAAAACAAAAATAAAACAAAATCAAACACATCTAGGTTGTCCAGGAAAAATACCCAGAGACCCAGGCCCATTTGGGGTCCCCAGCTAGATTCCCAGGTCCTAGATCTCCTGGAGAGGCTCAAATTTCCGCAGGCAGATATGCAGCAAAGCCACCACTACTAGCCCGCCCACCATGCATCCAGGCGTACCCTTCACAAATACCGGCTCCCAGGGCAAGGCGCCTGACGGACTATTATCTAGTCCAACTGGAGCCCGACACTCTCTCCCAAACGACCATGTTTACACTCATCTATTCACTAGCATTTTCCATTCATTCCTATTTATTACCACTTCTCCTGCCTGATCTATAGTCATTCCTCTATCCTCCAATGCTTGTCCTACACAGTATCTCCATCTCAATGGAGGTCTTCCTATCCCTCTACTGTATCTCCCTTTGTATCGGACTCATATATTCTATTTGTAAGCCTTTCATCTTCCAATCGCTCAACATTGACCATACCAGCTCCGCACACTTCTGTCCACTCTGGCCGACAATTGTTCCTGCTGCCCCGCTCTCCTACACAGCTCTTCATTCCTCAATCTGTCTCTATGAGTCACTCCTCAAACAGCTCATCTCCATCACATCTAGCTTTCTATTTAAAAAAAAAAAAAGGCCAAATCTGCTGGTCTCTCAGTGTACATTTAATCTAAACTAGCTGGAGTCCAGTGGGTTAACACCCGTCCACTCACCGACTCTCTGCAATCTTTCTCTCATCACCGCAATGTTGCATCTCTCGCTGCATACCACCTCCTCTACGAAGGGTACGTAGTACCTGTCTTGCAACACAATCCCACCCCTACTCTGTACAACTCTCCAACTCAAGAGTGAAATGTTACTCCCAATCATTTTTCTATTCAACAGCTGAGCTCTGGAACTCTCTCCCTTAATCCATCTTTCCCTCATCCTATGACTTAAGTTGTTTCAAACTCTGTGTGTCCAGACAATTTGGCTTGAACGTTCCTTGATTTTGGCCCTGTCACTCTTTTAACTCTGGGGGAGGCACTCATCTCAGGCACTTTTGCCTTTTGTCTCCCTCATCCACATAGAACAAAATAAACAAAATATATATATATATATATATATATATATTGAGATAGTACAAGATAGTTTTATTTTCAATTCATGGATACGCCGACTACAGGTAATAATATTCTCAACTTAGTTTTCAGTAACAATGAACATATGATAAATATTGTTGAATTTGGGGACCACCTAAGAAATAGCGACCACAATTTTTTTATTTTAATATACAATGGAAAGGTAATACCAGAGAGAATACGACATTTATACATGATTTCAGAAAAGCCGATTATGGTGGGCTAAGAAGGGCCCTATTAGCGGACCTATAGTTAAACAATTAAGTCGATCCAGGTGTTCTAATGAGTGTATCCCTTCTCGGGTACCTGTCAGCTTAAGTCAGGAAGGGACGTCAAACTTGGTAGATACATATGATATTTTTATTAAGTCAGTAAACACTGCTCAAAATAAATATATCCCCAAAAGAAAATTTAGATCAACACAGAACCAACCCAAATGGATGAATAATAGACTATTAGATCTTCTAGGAAAAAAAGAGGAATATATAGAAAAATTAAGAAAGGCGAAATTCACCTACTTGCTTACTATCAGAATCTATCAAGACAGATAAAAAAGGATATTAGGAAATCAAAAAGAAATTATGAAATCAAGGTTGACAATAACTCAAGAAATAATCCTAAAGCTTTTTACCAACTATATAAATCCAAGGTTAGAGATGTAATTGGTCCCCTTAAAACCTTGATAGGAGAAATGACAGAAAATTATTTAGAAATGTGCAGTACATTAAATAGCCAATTTCTTTCCATTTTCACTAATGAAAATTTTACAAAGTTTTCAGGAGTCCATGAGGTACATAGCGATAGTATAGAAAATAGGTTAAGTACGGTTACTGTAAGTAGAAATGATGTACTTAAGGAAATTGACAGACTGAAACCTCAGAAATTGCCTGGTCCTGATGAGGTATATGCTAGAGCATTAAAAGAATGCAGAGATGAGTTAACCCCCTCCGACAAATTAGGTTTCCATAAAAATATATGGACACTATTTGCCACTTTTTGACACTATTTGGGTGGACTGTTATATGTGGTACTGCCTGGCTCGGTAGGAAGTTGCCAACTAGCTCCACATTTAGTGTTGCCCTTCACCGAGCACTTGTTAAAATTACACAGGATTATAAACGCAATCGCGTATATAATAACTTAAGTTAACACTAAATTTCCCAATTTATATACGCGATTCTCTTGCAAATCAGTTTGGTCCGAACCATTTATAAATACGATCGCATGTGATCTGACGGACTGGGATAAGTTACCCATTAACATTTCTATTTAACGTCATTAGAAACAGGCTTAGTTCCAGAAGCTTGGAAGCTTGCAAATGTAGTTCCGATCTTCAAAAAAGGTGATGATTCAATAGCATCCAATTACCGTTCCATTAGCCTCGCATCAATCATAGGTAAGCTACTAGAGTCAATTATTGCTAGGAAAATTAGAAACCACTTAGAAACATTTAACTTAATCAATTCTTCTCAGTATGGATTCACTCAGAAACGTTTTCGCCTTACGAATTTGTTTAGATTTTTCTCAGAGGTATATGAAGCAGTAGATAATTACAAGTCATAATTATGACATAATATATTTAGATTTCAGTAAAGCTTTCGACAGAGTCCCTCATGAGAGATTGATGAGAAAAGTTGAAGCGCATTGAATAGGTGGGTCGTTGTTGGGATGGATTAGGTCATGGCTAATTGGTAGGAAGTAGAGAGTCAGCATATATGGTACTGAGTCAGAATGGGGAGCAGTCAAAAGTGGTATCCCCCAGGGATCTGTATTGGGTCCTCTCTTGTTTGTTATATACATAGATGACCTTGATTTAGGTATAACTAGTAGGATAAGTAAATTCGCAGATGATACCAAAATGGGGAGAACAATAGATTCAGATAGCGACATAGAGTGCCTCCAAAAGGATCTAGATACCTTACACGAATGGTCAGTAAAATGGCAGATGAATTTTAACATTGACAAATGCAAGGAATTAAAGATAGGGAAAATGAATACAACTGTAGAATATACACTAGCTAATATGGAATTAGAAAACTCAGACTGTGAGAATGATCTTGGTGTGTTTATTAGTAATGATATGAAACCTAGAAAACAATGCATAAGCATTCGTAACAGGCAAACAGGATTCTCGGGTTCATCTCTAGGAGTGTGAGTAACAGAACTTCTGATGTTATCTTAAAACTTTACTTGTCATTAGTGAGACCCCATATGGATTATGCTGTTCAGTTTTGGTGTCCTTATTACAAAATAGACATAGATTCCCTGGAGAGAATACAACGTAAAATGACAAAAATGATCCATAATATTAGAAATCTTCCATATGAAGAAAGGTTGAAGAAATTATGTTTACATTCGTTAGAGAGACGCAGAGTTAGAGGGTATATGATAGAAATATTCAAGTGGGTTAGTGGGATAAATAAAGGGGACATGAAAAATGTACTAAAGCTCAGTGATTGCGAAAGAACTCGAACAAATGGTTTCAAATTAGATCAATTTTGTATCAGAAAAGATATAGGCAAATATTGATTTGGTAACAGAGTTATAGATAGGTGGAATAGGCTACCAAGTGCTATAGTGGGATCAAGAACGATACAGAGCTTTAAGATAAAACTAGATAGGCATATGGACGAGATGGGTTTGGTGTGAGGGGGTTTTGCCGGGTGTGGGGCAATCGGCGCTCCGAAGACCCCCGCTTTCTGACCTCTAACCATTTTGGTGAGGTCGGTCCTCATGGTATTAGTGAGCTGGGCCTATAATTAGGCCCTGTAATTGGGGTTGGCTGTGAGAGGAATTTGCCTTGTGTGGCCCAATCGCCTCTCTGCAGACTCCCATTTTCTTATGTTCAATTATATATATACTGTATATACTGTATAAATATATACTGTATGTATATAATATATATATATATATATATATATATATATATATATATATATATATATACTGTATATATATATATATATATATATATTGTTACGGCTGGATCGGCAATACATATTCGGGATTCTTGATCGTAGGACAGAAATGGCTTATGTGACAACGACACGCTCGATTCCAGTCCCAAATACTATATGCTCCAGACAACAAAAGCACCAACGCCCTACAGAGTTATCGTCTATGGTAACGAGGTACCTTAACTCGGCGAAAGTGTACAACAGGGGTAGGCTATGAGGCTAAATTCCCTCAGACATTTATAGGTTACGTTATTACTAAAGAAATGCAATACTCAAGAAACTACGTTAATATTAAGCCTCTAATAATGTAGAATAGAAGCAGGCTAAAGGTATGACAGTGAAATGCTAAATGACAAATGTACACGCCTACTTGAAAGCGCGTGCACTAGAATAACTGTCCCCTACTAACATGCACTAGCATGTAGCATACAAGATGTTCATGATCCAGTAGATACCTAATAATACACATGGAAGGAACATAAATAGTAGTCACTTATTATAATAATGAATCTATACTTGGAAAAACTAAAAGGTTGCAGGCAACAGTACTGCGCCGGTAGCCTACTACCGCATAGGCTACTTCGCTTCTCTCACTCTGTCTCCCCTCTGAGTCCGTATGCGCCCTACGCAACGGAACTCCGGACACAGCAGCAAAACGACAGTGCAGTTAATTGATACATGAAAGTATTAATAGTGTTGTCTTGTGTGTGAGTAATGTGTATTGTAAAGTGTTACATACATAAACTTAAAGAGAGCTGCAATGCATAGTAAAATAAAGATATATCCCACTCATCATCCCCATGTGTTCTAGCTAGCAGGCCAAGTCACAGGAACAACGAGTCCCAGCACCGAAAGCGAGAACCCAGGAAAAGACTGCAGAGAACACAAGGACAGATAAATTACGTTACTCTACTATACCGGCACTACGAGCGAGCTGTAGTCTCTGGTACTGCACTCGCTCCTGGCTCGGTAGGCAAATCAAGGCTAAGTCCTCGCCCCTCTACAGACAACTCCTGGGCATGGTCGGGCTCTTACACATGGCACTAGTCTAGTCACAAATTGGATGATGAGCTGGGCATATAACTCGTGAACATGTAGAACGTTCACCAACTATCCTCATCAAGAAGATCGCTGTTCACATTAACCCCTTAAATCTAATACATGTAAATATATGCTTGTCCTAAGAGTAATACGAGAGGTGAGTGCTGAAACTCCTTTAGGACCTCAAGGGAAGGTTATGCATTTAAATAGAGAGAAGAATGAAATGAGAGTAATGTCGTCAGAGAGAAAGAGTGCAACCGTGAGAAATTGGGAGAGAGGGCAAGGGATGTTAGAATCTCAAAGGTTCTAGGCAACCTGATCATGGAACACACAGCGAGCCTCCATGCAATGTGCAGTACGACAACATGGGCAACCCAGGCAGCATAGGCAGGCGGCAATGGACTACCAACCCTGTCGCACCTAGCTATAAGCGCAAGGCTGCCAACCGGTCCATACGTCTGGCAACCACCCCCCCGGCAGCGCGGCGCGCTGCTACCCTCTCGCTCTGAAGACTAACTCACTCTCTCTCTCTAAACTCCCATTGTCTTATCTATCAACTTCTCTATTGATACTACATATTAAATGGAAGGTCTCGACATGGCTTAAAACAAAACCCACCACTGGTTAGCACATGACGAGACCTTTGCAGAGATACAAAGAACATAGTTATACGTTGTCACACTCAATATAAGCAGCCAGCACGGTACAGCGCGGTACCGTGGCGGTACAGTGGAGTACCAAGGAGTACAATCAGGTTACGTTGCCACGCACTGGGTGCGTCACAGCCCCCCCAAGATTTTAGATAATCGACCTTAGAAGCATTATCAAAATCTGACAGGCAACCAACCGACCTGCTACCCTTAGCTGCCACTAATTACAAAAGGTGCACAACAACTGAAGTGTGAATTATACATAAAACACAATATCGCATGCATCATGCTACAACAATAAAGACTTACAAAACTAAAAAAAAAAATTCTCGTTTATTTTATTGTTTTATAATCTTTTTGGACGGCGTTATGATAGCCTAATTTTTACTCCTGCTCAACCCACACACCGTGCACGACTATCCTGGATCATCAACCCTTGATAGACAATCTGCTATCACGTTCTCACTCCCGGCAATATGCTGAATGTTGAGATTATACTCTTGGAGCATTAGGGACCACCTGGTCAACCGCATATTCCGATTGTGAAACTGATTTAGGAATTTCAAGGGATGATGGTCCGTATAAATCGTCACTACCGGGCCGTAGGCTGGAACATAAACTTCGAAATGTTTGAGCGACAAAACGATAGCAAGAAGCTCCTTCTCTATAGTCGAGTAATTCCTTTGTGCCGAATTAAACTTGCGAGAAAAGAAGCTCACTGGGTGTTCCAAGCCCTCGGAATCAGTCTGCAGTAACACTGCCCCGGCACCCACACCGCTGGCATCAGTCGCCAGCTGAAAACTCCTGGAGAAGTCTGGGGCTCTCAAAATCGGATGTGTACACAGCAGGTGCTTGACTAGGTCGAAAGCCCTCTGACACTCCGCAGCCCAACAGAACTTCACTGACTTCGACAGTAGATCAGTTAACGGTGCTAAGACAGTAGAGTATCCCCGGATGAAGCGCCTATAATAGCCTATCATACCTAGGAACCGCATGACCTGGCGCTTAGTGGTGGGCCTGGGAAACATATTGATAGCCTGTATCTTGCTCAGGGGGGGGCACACCCGGCCTAACCCGACCACGAAGCCAAGATACTGCACAGTAGCCTTTACAAACTCGCACTTCCTCAGGTTCACCACCAGCCCAGCATCGTGCAACTTCCCAAACAGGGTCTCTAAGTGCCTTAGGTGATTTTCAAAATTGTCATCATACACTATCACGTCATCAAGGTAGACCGTGCAGTTAGGGATTTTGTCACAAATATCGTTCATCAGGTTCTGAAACGTGGCAGGTGCGTTCTTAAGCCCATAAGGCATTACGTTACATTGGTAGGTCTTGCCATCTACCACAAAACCACAAACTTGCTTAGCTCGGTCCGACAGGGGTACTTGCCAGTAGCCTTTTACAAGATCAATTTTAGTAAGGTACTTTGCATTCCCTATCTTGTCCACGCTGTCGTCAACTCGAGGCAAAGGGTAAGGGTTGGTAGTGGTCAAGCCATTTAGCCTACGAAAATCTATGCAGAACCGCACCTTGCCGTCAGGTTTTGGCTGCAACGTGACGGGTGATGTCCACTTCACATAACCTTCAGTGATCATCCCTCTCTCAACCATGTACTTTAACTCCTCCCGTAAAGCTGGCAACTTTACCGGGGGCACACGGTAGGGCACTGACTTGAAGGGCACATTATCACCGACGTTCACGTCGTGCGTTACCTGAGTAGTGAGACCTGGGTGTTCGGCGAAAACAGAGGGGTATGACCTGAACAGGCCTAGGACAGCAGCACCCTGGTGCTCAGGCAGGTGACTTACAGCTTGCCTAGCCTCTTGTTCAGTATTCCCGCCCACTGTTCCGCGGAAATGACACAGTCCCAGCTATCCTCCTCAGCAGCATGACTGTCCCCACCTCCTTCTCCACCCTGGCCGCTGCAGGCCAGCACAGGGACAGTGAGAGGCTCTGAGGGGCGTCTCACATACTCTTTCATGAGGTTAACATGACATAACTGATGTTTTTTTCTACGGTCAGGTGTTGCAACGAGATAATCAAGGTCGGACAGTTTCTTAGCCACCCACATACGGCCCAATAAACTTGGCAGAAAGGGGGTGTCCAGGCAAAGGTAAAAGCAACATTACCTCCTGACCCACCGAAAACTCCCGAAGCTTCACCTTGGCGTCATACTGGTGCTTCATGACCGCCTGTGCATTAACCAAGTTATTACCTGCCGCTGCCATGCAACCTATAAGTCTCTCCCGGCTCTCAAGGATATATTTAAGTACAGACCCCGGCTTCTCTTCGCCCTCCAGATCTCTTTCACCATACTTAAAGGTCCTCTCACATTATGGCCAAAGACTAGTTGATTTGGACTGAACCCCAGGCTCTCTCCTGGACTTCACGTGCAGCGAACAGAACATACGGCAGACCCAAATCCCAATCAGTGTCATGTTCTGCACAGTAACAGCGTAGCATACTCTTCAGGGTCGAGTGCCACCGCTCCAAGACTCCCTGACTCTCGGGATGGTAGGCTGACGACACTACAGAACATATACCGTGCAACTGAAGGGTTTGCTTGAACAATTTGGATGTAAAATTGCTCCCCTGGTCTGACTGCACCTCACGTGGAAATCCATAACGGGAACAGAACAATAATAAGTTTTTAACAACTGCCTTTGCCGAGCCGTTTCTCATGGGGTATGCGTCCGGGTATCTCGTAGCCACATCCATGATTGTCAACAGGAATTTATTGCCACTACTAGTAGGCGGGAAAGGGCCAACCAAATCTACTACAACTTTGCTGAACGGAGGCCCGGTGACAGGTATGGGAAACAAAGGTGCCTTCGGGATGGTCTGGTTAGGCTTCCCCGTTGTCTGGCAGGTCGCACACCCAGCCACCCATGCACAGACATCAGCCTTGACCCCAGGCCACCAGAAAAACCTGCCCAATGCCGCCAATGTTTTTGTTACCCCCAAATGACCCGCCACCGGCACATCATGCGCCAGACACAATAAGGACTCTCTATACTTATTTGGAACAACCACCTGGTCTACTACCTCGCACCGCCCTCCCACTTCGATTTGGGGTCTAGAAATCTGCGGTACAATATCCTGTTGAGCCTAAAGAAATCTCCCGGCTTCGCATCCCCATCTTCCTCCAACTCTATGGCACCATTGCTATAACGAGCTAGGCTAGCGTCTTGCAGCTGCTGCTCACTAATGTCCCTGGGCGTCAATGCATCAAGATGGTTTTGTAATAAGACATTACCCCGGCTAGTAGGCTCTACTGCCTTAGTGGCTCTCGCTACAGCTCTTGCCTCACGCGAAGTCTTACCCAACTCTGCCTTGTTACACACCATATCTGGGCCAGAGTCAACTCCTGTGTTTATTATAGGTCCAAGTACCGAATCACCGAGAAGTGCAGCAGAATCAATGTCCCTTTTCCTGCCCTTAGCAACCTTCTCCTGATCCTTCCTCCACTGTCCCCGAGGTTGAGTGCTAGGCTGTGCAGGAGCCGCAGAGCGAGATCGGGTTACCACACAGGCCATCTTATCCTGTTGGCACCTCCCAACCCATTCCCGATTCTCACCATCCACGTCGGCCGCCCTCTCGGCAACGACTAAGGGTGGAGTCCCGGAAGTGGGCACCGCAAAGTCGTTGCCGAGAAGAAGGTCGACGCCCTCAACTGGCAAACACTCAACGATCCCTACATCCAGCTCCCTGCACACCTCTCCCACTCTCAACTCCAACCTCACAAGTGGGTATGACCTCGTAGCATTTATACCCTGCACCACAACAACTCTGGCCGCATTTATCGGTTTCCCTGTGAAGTTCGTCAACAAAGTTTGCGAAGCCCCCGTATCCCTCAGCAAGTCAACCCTCCGTAGTTCACTCCCCCAGCTCACAAACCCGTGTCCCCGATGGTCACAGAAAGTGTCCCGGACAGGTGTCGAGCCTTCCGTACGCTTCTTTACCGCGTGTGCCTCACCTGCTGACAACCTACCCCGGGCAGTTGCTGCAGCCTTCAGAGACACACCGATACTGTGAACCAATGACACCGGCTTAGCGGGAGTGTTACTAGGGCACTCACGTGAATAATGGCCTAGCTTCTGACATTTGTAACATTTCACATCCCCAATGGGCTTCTTCCCTTGTGCGGGCGAAGAAGGGGCCTGACCTTTAGTAAACGGGAGAGGCTTGTGTTTGTAGGTGTTATTAGGTGCAATGCATTTAGTGTGGTTATGTGTGTCATAAGATGTGTTATTATCGAAAACTCTGGTGGGTGGGGTATAGCGCCCCTTCTGCCCTGACTCAGCCCTCTGAGCGGCACCGCAACCACGAATCAATGATAATCTGAAGTCTGCCATCTTGGCAGCCTCCTCTACTGTCTTGGGACATTTTTCCTTAATGTTCAGCGTTAGATCGGTTCCAGTACATTTGTAAAACTGTTCCAGATAGAAAAGTTGCTTAATTTCCTCAGCCGACTCTGCGTGCTCGGACCGAAACCAGTTATTACCTGCATCTGTTAAGTCCCGTGCGTGCTCCATAAAACTGACGTCGCTCTTCTTATTCACGCCACGGAACTTCAATCTATAAGTTTCGGGTTGCAGTTCGTAGGCCCGGAGCACAGCCTCCTTCACCAGTCCATACACTACACTCTCGTCCAGTGACAGTGCATCGTAGGCTTTCAACCCCTTACCCACTAGACGTGATGAAACTAATGCTGCCCATTTAACCTCCGGCCAGTCATACTCACGACACTTCTTTTCGAAACGAGCAAAAAACTCAGTCACTGCTGTCTCATCAAATGCGGGTACTAACTTAATTAAATGCGAAAGTGAGTCTGTAACCCGGTGCCCACCACCGAGATGACGCCCCGTGGTCTCTACTCTAGACTTCTCGACATCCATTTCAGCCTGGTACCTGGTTGCATCCTGATTGGCTTGGATTCTAGCAACCTCTATGCGTTCTATACTAGCCTGTTCTATCTGAGTCTCCTGCAGCTTAAACTTAGCTAGTTCTAGCTGGAATAACATCTCAGGAGACAGGCCTGGGGGGGAGAGCACAAAATGGGGGATCCACACCGAGACGTGTTTACGGGTAAGCCAGCTTGCCCTTGAGAACCCTCCTGCTGCATCGTGCTAAGACTCGCTGGCTGAGGGCCCAGCTCAGGGGTAGAGTGGAATGGAGGCTTGGAGGGAACCCCCCAAGACCCCACTCCACCCACCGCCCCATCGCCATCACCCAACAAACATGCCACCAAATTCTTCTTGGGCCAACTGTCAGGACAGTCCCGCCCCAAAACCGTGGCTAAACAGCGAAGACCGTAACAATCAATAGCCTGCAGGCGCTGTTCGGTCAAAGGTGTCTGCAAAAATGCCCGGGCATCCCTCTCTCCACTTATAACACTCCCCTCCCTAAACATCTGTTGTACTTGCTGGTTACTAGGCTGTACCGTGTTATCCTCCCCCGTAAATGATGAGTCATTAGACATAGTGCTGGTTATACAATTGCTGTTCATAAAAAAAAAGAAGTGCTTATTACTAATTGCAGTCTCGACTCACAAAATGTTAAAGATGCTTGAATGACTCTACTCTAGACACCCCCAACGAAACAATCTGCAAGTCCACCAATACAATAATGACACAATAAAAATTCCTCCAATATGCAAGAAAATTCTAGCCAGCTCTACTAGGTAGCATAGAATAGTTCTCCAAAAAACATGTGATAGGATACTACTGAATCTTGTGCAAGGTCGCCATTTTGTTACGGCTGGATCGGCAATACATATTCGGGATTCTTGATCGTAGGACAGAAATGGCTTATGTGACAACGACACGCTCGATTCCAGTCCCAAATACTATATGCTCCAGACAACAAAAGCACCAACGCCCTACAGAGTTATCGTCTATGGTAACGAGGTACCTTAACTCGGCGAAAGTGTACAACAGGGGTAGGCTATGAGGCTAAACTCCCTCAGACATTTATAGGTTACGTTATTACTAAAGAAATGCAATACTCAAGAAACTACGTTAATATTAAGCCTCTAATAATGTAGAATAGAAGCAGGCTAAAGGTATGACAGTGAAATGCTAAATGACAAATGTACACGCCTACTTGAAAGCGCGTGCACTAGAATAACTGTCCCCTACTAACATGCACTAGCATGTAGCATACAAGATGTTCATGATCCAGTAGATACCTAATAATACACATGGAAGGAACATAAATAGTAGTCACTTAGTATAATAATGAATCTATACTTGGAATAACTAAAAGGTTGCAGGCAACAGTACTGCGCCGGTAGCCTACTACCGCATAGGCTACTTCGCTTCTCTCACTCTGTCTCCCCTCTGAGTCCGTATGCGCCCTACGCAACGGAACTCCGGACACAGCAGCAAAACGACAGTGCAGTTAATTGATACATGAAAGTATTAATAGTGTTGTCTTGTGTGTGAGTAATGTGTATTGTAAAGTGTTACATACATAAACTTAAAGAGAGCTGCAATGCATAGTAAAATAAAGATATATCCCACTTATCATCCCCATGTGTTCTAGCTAGCAGGCCAAGTCACAGGAACAACGAGTCCCAGCACCGAAAGCGAGAACCCAGGAAAAGACTGCAGAGAACACAAGGACAGATAAATTACGTTACTCTACTATACCGGCACTACGAGCGAGCTGTAGTCTCTGGTACTGCACTCGCTCCTGGCTCGGTAGGCAAATCAAGGCTAAGTCCTCGCCCCTCTACAGACAACTCCTGGGCATGGTCGGGCTCTTACACATGGCACTAGTCTAGTCACAAATTGGATGATGAGCTGGGCATATAACTCGTGAACATGTAGAACGTTCACCAACTATCCTCATCAAGAAGATCGCTGTTCACATTAACCCCTTAAATCTAATACATGTAAATATATGCTTGTCCTAAGAGTAATACGAGAGGTGAGTGCTGAAACTCCTTTAGGACCTCAAGGGAAGGTTATGCATTTAAATAGAGAGAAGAATGAAATGAGAGTAATGTCGTCAGAGAGAAAGAGTGCAACCGTGAGAAATTGGGAGAGAGGGCAAGGGATGTTAGAATCTCAAAGGTTCTAGGCAACCTGATCATGGAACACACAGCGAGCCTCCATGCAATGTGCAGTACGACAACATGGGCAACCCAGGCAGCATAGGCAGGCGGCAATGGACTACCAACCCTGTCGCACCTAGCTATAAGCGCAAGGCTGCCAACCGGTCCATACGTCTGGCAACCACCCCCCCGGCAGCGCGGCGCGCTGCTACCCTCTCGCTCTGAAGACTAACTCACTCTCTCTCTCTAAACTCCCATTGTCTTATCTATCAACTTCTCTATTGATACTACATATTAAATGGAAGGTCTCGACATGGCTTAAAACAAAACCCACCACTGGTTAGCACATGACGAGACCTTTGCAGAGATACAAAGAACATAGTTATACGTTGTCACACTCAATATAAGCAGCCAGCACGGTACAGCGCGGTACCGTGGCGGTACAGTGGAGTACCAAGGAGTACAATCAGGTTACGTTGCCACGCACTGGGTGCGTCACAATATATATATATATATATATATATATATATATATATATATATATATATATATACAGTATACTGTATATATACTGTATATATATATATATATATATATTTATCTATCTATCTATTGCCTGACGCCGTGATCCCCGAAGGGGTGGCACGAACGAACCGCCCCTATGCACCTTTGTCCCCCAGTCAGTCGACGCCCCTCCTCTCAACCAGCACCACCTTTATCCATATAC
>JBAKBP010034025.1:0-21189 GCA_037953745.1 Lithodes maja | reverse complement strand
GAGACATAAAACGGGATTTAGAGCCTCTATCACTGGGCTATCTACTCGAGAGGTTAGTACATATTAATACAGCTAAAATTCTTCTGACTATGAGTATGAGACATAAAACGGGATTTAGAGCCTCTATAACTGGGCTATCTACACGAGAGGTAGACATATAATACAGCTAAAATCACCCTAAAAACTAAGATAATTAACATTGAATTGACAAAATAATATTTTCTCAAAACTATTTTCTGAGATTGGACACTAAAGTGAATTGGTCTTGTATGGTGGAGACATAAAACGGGATTTAGAGCCTCTATAACTGGGCTATCTACACGAGAGGTAGACATATAATAGAGCTAAAATCACCCTAAAAACTAAGATAATTAACATTGAATTGACAAAATAATATTTTCTCAAAAACTATTTTCTGAGATTGGACACTAAAGTGAATTGGTCTTGTATGGTGGAGACATAAAACGGGATTTAGAGCCTCTATAACTGGGCTATCTACACGAGAGGTAGACATATAATACAGCTAAAATCACCCTAAAAACTAAGATAATTAACATTGAATTGACAAAATAATATTTTCTCAAAAACTATTTTCTGAGATTGGACACTAAAGTGAATTGGTCTTGTATGGTGGAGACATAAAACGGGATTTAGAGCCTCTATAACTGGGCTATCTTAATACATGAGAGGTAGACATATAATAGAGCTAAAATCACCCTAAAAACTAAGATAATTAACATTGAATTGACAAAATAATATTTTCTCAAAAACTATTTTCTGAGATTGGACACTAAAGTGAATTGGTCTTGTATGGTGGAGACATAAAACGGGATTTAGAGCCTCTATAACTGGGCTATCTTAATACATGAGAGGTAGACATAAAATAGAGCTAAAATCACCCTAAAAACTAAGATAATTAACATTGAATTGACAAAATAATATTTTCTCAAAAACTATTTTCTGAGATTGGACACTAAAGTGAATTGGTCTTGTATGGTGGAGACATAAAACGGGATTTAGAGCCTCTATAACTGGGCTATCTTAATACATGAGAGGTAGACATATAATACAGCTAAAATCACCCTAAAAACTAAGATAATTAACATTGAATTGACAAAATAATATTTTCTCAAAAACTATTTTCTGAGATTGGACACTAAAGTGAATTGGTCTTGTATGGTGGAGACATAAAACGGGATTTAGAGCCTCTATAACTGGGCTATCTTAATACATGAGAGGTAGACATATAATACAGCTAAAATCACCCTAAAAACTAAGATAATTATCATTGAATTGACAAAATAATATTTTCTCAAAAACTATTTTCTGAGATTGGACACTAAAGTGAATTGGTCTTGTATGGTGGAGACATAAAACGGGATTTAGAGCCTCTATAACTGGGCTATCTACACGAGAGGTAGACATATAATACAGCTAAAATCACCCTAAAAACTAGTCTAATTATCATTGAATTGACAAAATAATATTTTCTCAAAAACTATTTTCTGAGATTGGACACTAAAGTGAATTGGTCTTGTATGGTGGAGACATAAAACGGGATTTAGAGCCTCTATAACTGGGCTATCTATACATGAGAGGTAGACATATAATACAGCTAAAATCACCCTAAAAACTAAGATAATTATCATTGAATTGACAAAATAATATTTTCTCAAAAACTATTTTCTGAGATTGGACACTAAAGTGAATTGGTCTTGTATGGTGGAGACATAAAACGGGATTTAGAGCCTCTATAACTGGGCTATCTACACGAGAGGTAGACATATTATAGAGCTAAAATCACCCTAAAAACTAAGATAATTAACATTGAATTGACAAAATAATATTTTCTCAAAAACTATTTTCTGAGATTGGACACTAAAGTGAATTGGTCTTGTATGGTGGAGACATAAATCGGGATTTAGAGCCTCTATAACTGGGCTATCTTAATACATGAGAGGTAGACATATAATAGAGCTAAAATCACCCTAAAAACTAAGATAATTAACATTGAATTGACAAAATAATATTTTCTCAAAAACTATTTTCTGAGATTGGACACTAAAGTGAATTGGTCTTGTATGGTGGAGACATAAAACGGGATTTAGAGCCTCTATAACTGGGCTATCTTAATACATGAGAGGTAGACATATAATAGAGCTAAAATCACCCTAAAAACTAAGATAATTAACATTGAATTGACAAAATAATATTTTCTCAAAAACTATTTTCTGAGATTGGACACTAAAGTGAATTGGTCTTGTATGGTGGAGACATAAAACGGGATTTAGAGCCTCTATAACTGGGCTATCTTAATACATGAGAGGTAGACATATAATACAGCTAAAATCACCCTAAAAACTAAGATAATTAACATTGAATTGACAAAATAATATTTTCTCAAAAACTATTTTCTGAGATTGGACACTAAAGTGAATTGGTCTTGTATGGTGGAGACATAAAACGGGATTTAGAGCCTCTATAACTGGGCTATCTACATGAGAGGTAGACATATAATACAGCTAAAATCACCCTAAAAACTAGTCTAATTAACATTGAATTGACAAAATAATATTTTCTCAAAAACTATTTTCTGAGATTGGACACTAAAGTGAATTGGTCTTGTATGGTGGAGACATAAAACGGGATTTAGAGCCTCTATAACTGGGCTATCTACATGAGAGGTAGACATATAATACAGCTAAAATCACCCTAAAAACTAGTCTAATTAACATTGAATTGACAAAATAATATTTTCTCAAAAACTATTTTCTGAGATTGGACACTAAAGTGAATTGGTCTTGTATGGTGGAGACATAAAACGGGATTTAGAGCCTCTATAACTGGGCTATCTACACGAGAGGTAGACATATAATACAGCTAAAATCACCCTAAAAACTAGTCTAATTAACATTGAATTGACAAAATAATATTTTCTCAAAAACTATTTTCTGAGATTGGACACTAAAGTGAATTGGTCTTGTATGGTGGAGACATAAAACGGGATTTAGAGCCTCTATAACTGGGCTATCTACACGAGAGGTAGACATATAATAGAGCTAAAATCACCCTAAAAACTAGTCTAATTAACATTGAATTGACAAAATAATAATTTCTCAAAAACTATTTTCTGAGATTGGACACTAAAGTGATTTGGTCTTGTATGGTGGAGACACAAAACGGGATTTAGAGCCTCTATAAGTGGGCTATCTTAATACATGAGAGGTAGACATATAATAGAGCTAAAATCACCCTAAAAACTAGTCTAATTAACATTGAATTGACAAAATAATAATTTCTCAAAAACTATTTTCTGAGATTGGACACTAAAGTGATTTGGTCTTGTATGGTGGAGACACAAACGGGATTTAGAGCCTCTATAAGTGGGCTATCTTAATACATGAGAGGTAGACATATAATAGAGCTAAAATCACCCTAAAAACTAGTCTAATTAACATTGAATTGACAAAATAATATTTTCTCAAAAACTATTTTCTGAGATTGGACACTAAAGTGATTTGGTCTTGTATGGTGGAGACATAAAAACGGGATTTAGAGCCTTTATAAGTGGGCTATCTTAATACATGAGAGGTAGACATATAATAGAGCTAAAATCACCCTAAAAACTAGTCTAATTAACATTGAATTGACAAAATAATATTTTCTCAAAAACTATTTTCTGAGATTGGACACTAAAGTGAATTGGTCTTGTATGGTGGAGACATAAAACGGGATTTAGAGCCTCTATAACTGGGCTATCTTAATACATGAGAGGTAGACATATAATAGAGCTAAAATCACCCTAAAAACTAAGATAATTAACATTGAATTGACAAAATAATATTTTCTCAAAAACTATTTTCTGAGATTGGACACTAAAGTGAATTGGTCTTGTATGGTGGAGACATAAAACGGGATTTAGAGCCTCTATAACTGGGCTATCTTAATACATGAGAGGTAGACATATAATACAGCTAAAATCACCCTAAAAACTAAGATAATTAACATTGAATTGACAAAATAATATTTTCTCAAAAACTATTTTCTGAGATTGGACACTAAAGTGAATTGGTCTTGTATGGTGGAGACATAAAACGGGATTTAGAGCCTCTATAACTGGGCTATCTACATGAGAGGTAGACATATAATACAGCTAAAATCACCCTAAAAACTAGTCTAATTAACATTGAATTGACAAAATAATATTTTCTCAAAAACTATTTTCTGAGATTGGACACTAAAGTGAATTGGTCTTGTATGGTGGAGACATAAAACGGGATTTAGAGCCTCTATAACTGGGCTATCTACATGAGAGGTAGACATATAATACAGCTAAAATCACCCTAAAAACTAGTCTAATTAACATTGAATTGACAAAATAATATTTTCTCAAAAACTATTTTCTGAGATTGGACACTAAAGTGAATTGGTCTTGTATGGTGGAGACATAAAACGGGATTTAGAGCCTCTATAACTGGGCTATCTACACGAGAGGTAGACATATAATACAGCTAAAATCACCCTAAAAACTAGTCTAATTAACATTGAATTGACAAAATAATATTTTCTCAAAAACTATTTTCTGAGATTGGACACTAAAGTGAATTGGTCTTGTATGGTGGAGACATAAAACGGGATTTAGAGCCTCTATAACTGGGCTATCTACACGAGAGGTAGACATATAATAGAGCTAAAATCACCCTAAAAACTAGTCTAATTAACATTGAATTGACAAAATAATAATTTCTCAAAAACTATTTTCTGAGATTGGACACTAAAGTGATTTGGTCTTGTATGGTGGAGACACAAAACGGGATTTAGAGCCTCTATAAGTGGGCTATCTTAATACATGAGAGGTAGACATATAATAGAGCTAAAATCACCCTAAAAACTAGTCTAATTAACATTGAATTGACAAAATAATAATTTCTCAAAAACTATTTTCTGAGATTGGACACTAAAGTGATTTGGTCTTGTATGGTGGAGACACAAAACGGGATTTAGAGCCTCTATAAGTGGGCTATCTTAATACATGAGAGGTAGACATATAATAGAGCTAAAATCACCCTAAAAACTAGTCTAATTAACATTGAATTGACAAAATAATATTTTCTCAAAAACTATTTTCTGAGATTGGACACTAAAGTGATTTGGTCTTGTATGGTGGAGACATAAAAACGGGATTTAGAGCCTTTATAAGTGGGCTATCTTAATACATGAGAGGTAGACATATAATAGAGCTAAAATCACCCTAAAAACTAGTCTAATTAACATTGAATTGACAAAATAATATTTTCTCAAAAACTATTTTCTGAGATTGGACACTAAAGTGAATTGGTCTTGTATGGTGGAGACATAAGACGGGATTTAGAGCCTCTATAACTGGGCTATCTACACGAGAGGTAGACATATAATAGAGCTAAAATCACCCTAAAAACTAGTCTAATTAACATTGAATTGACAAAATAATATTTTCTCAAAAACTATTTTCTGAGATTGGACACTAAAGTGAATTGGTCTTGTATGGTGGAGACATAAAACGGGATTTAGAGCCTCTATAACTGGGCTATCTTAATACATGAGAGGTAGACATATAATAGAGCTAAAATCACCCTAAAAACTAAGATAATTAACATTGAATTGACAAAATAATATTTTCTCAAAAACTATTTTCTGAGATTGGACACTAAAGTGAATTGGTCTTGTATGGTGGAGACATAAAACGGGATTTAGAGCCTCTATAACTGGGCTATCTTAATACATGAGAGGTAGACATAAAATAGAGCTAAAATCACCCTAAAAACTAAGATAATTAACATTGAATTGACAAAATAATATTTTCTCAAAAACTATTTTCTGAGATTGGACACTAAAGTGAATTGGTCTTGTATGGTGGAGACATAAAACGGGATTTAGAGCCTCTATAACTGGGCTATCTTAATACATGAGAGGTAGACATATAATACAGCTAAAATCACCCTAAAAACTAGTCTAATTATCATTGAATTGACAAAATAATATTTTCTCAAAAACTATTTTCTGAGATTGGACACTAAAGTGAATTGGTCTTGTATGGTGGAGACATAAAACGGGATTTAGAGCCTCTATAACTGGGCTATCTTAATACATGAGAGGTAGACATATAATACAGCTAAAATCACCCTAAAAACTAGTCTAATTATCATTGAATTGACAAAATAATATTTTCTCAAAAACTATTTTCTGAGATTGGACACTAAAGTGAATTGGTCTTGTATGGTGGAGACATAAAACGGGATTTAGAGCCTCTATAACTGGGCTATCTTAATACATGAGAGGTAGACATATAATACAGCTAAAATCACCCTAAAAACTAGTCTAATTATCATTGAATTGACAAAATAATATTTTCTCAAAAACTATTTTCTGAGATTGGACACTAAAGTGAATTGGTCTTGTATGGTGGAGACATAAAACGGGATTTAGAGCCTCTATAACTGGGCTATCTTAATACATGAGAGGTAGACATATAATACAGCTAAAATCACCCTAAAAACTAGTCTAATTATCATTGAATTGACAAAATAATATTTTCTCAAAAACTATTTTCTGAGATTGGACACTAAAGTGAATTGGTCTTGTATGGTGGAGACATAAAACGGGATTTAGAGCCTCTATAACTGGGCTATCTTAATACATGAGAGGTAGACATAAAATAGAGCTAAAATCACCCTAAAAACTAAGATAATTAACATTGAATTGACAAAATAATATTTTCTCAAAAACTATTTTCTGAGATTGGACACTAAAGTGAATTGGTCTTGTATGGTGGAGACATAAAACGGGATTTAGAGCCTCTATAACTGGGCTATCTTAATACATGAGAGGTAGACATATAATACAGCTAAAATCACCCTAAAAACTAGTCTAATTATCATTGAATTGACAAAATAATATTTTCTCAAAAACTATTTTCTGAGATTGGACACTAAAGTGAATTGGTCTTGTATGGTGGAGACATAAAACGGGATTTAGAGCCTCTATAACTGGGCTATCTACACGAGAGGTAGACATATAATACAGCTAAAATCACCCTAAAAACTAGTCTAATTATCATTGAATTGACAAAATAATATTTTCTCAAAAACTATTTTCTGAGATTGGACACTAAAGTGAATTGGTCTTGTATGGTGGAGACATAAAACGGGATTTAGAGCTTCTATAACTGGGCTATCTACACGAGAGGTAGACATATAATAGAGCTAAAATCACCCTAAAAACTAGTCTAATTATCATTGAATTGACAAAATAATATTTTCTCAAAAACTATTTTCTGAGATTGGACACTAAAGTGAATTGGTCTTGTATGGTGGAGACATAAAACGGGATTTAGAGCCTCTATAACTGGGCTATCTACACGAGAGGTAGACATATAATAGAGCTAAAATCACCCTAAAAACTAAGATAATTAACATTGAATTGACAAAATAATATTTTCTCAAAAACTATTTTCTGAGATTGGACACTAAAGTGAATTGGTCTTGTATGGTGGAGACATAAAACGGGATTTAGAGCCTCTATAACTGGGCTATCTACACGAGAGGTAGACATATAATAGAGCTAAAATCACCCTAAAAACTAGTCTAATTAACATTGAATTGACAAAATAATATTTTCTCAAAAACTATTTTCTGAGATTGGACACTAAAGTGAATTGGTCTTGTATGGTGGAGACATAAAACGGGATTTATAGCCTCTATAACTGGGCTATCTACACGAGAGGTAGACATATAATAGAGCTAAAATCTAAAAACTAGTCTAATTAACATTGAATTGACAAAATAATATTTTCTCAAAAACTATTTTCTGAGATTGGACACTAAAGTGAATTGGTCTTGTATGGTGGAAACATAAAACGGGATTTAGAGCCTCTATAACTGGGCTATCTTAATACATGAGAGGTAGACATATAATACAGCTAAAATCACCCTAAAAACTAAGATAATTAACATTGAATTGACAAAATAATATAAACGGGATTTAGAGCCTCTATAACTGGGCTATCTACACGAGAGGTAGACATATAACACAGCTAAAATCACCCTAAAAACTAAGATAATTAACATTGAATTGACAAAATAATAATTTCTCAAAAACTATTTTCTGAGATTGGACACTAAAGTGAATTGGTCTTGTATGGTGGAGACACAAAACGGGATTTAGAGCCTCTATAACTGGGCTATCTCCACGAGAGGTAGACATATAATAGAGCTAAAATCACCCTAAAAACTAAGATAATTTACATTGAATTGACAAAATAATATAAACGGGATTTAGAGCCTCTATAACTGGGCTATCTACACGAGAGGTAGACATATAACACAGCTAAAATCACCCTAAAAACTAAGATAATTAACATTGAATTGACAAAATAATATAAACAGGATTTAGAGCCTCTATAACTGGGCTATCTACACGGTGGAGACACAAAACGGGATTTAGAGCCTCTATAACTGGGCTATCTTAATACATGAGAGGTAGACATATAATACAGCTAAAATCACCCTAAAAACTAAGATAATTAACATTGAATTGACAAAATAATAATTTCTCAAAAACTATTTTCTGAGATTGGACACTAAAGTGATTTGGTCTTGTATGGTGGAGACACAAAACGGGATTTAGAGCCTCTATAACTGGGCTATTTTAGCTCTATTATATGTCTACCTCTCATGTATTAAGATAGCCCAGTTATAGAGGCTCTAAATCCCGTTTTATGTCTCCACCATACAAGACCAATTCACTTTAGTGTCCAATCTCAGAAAATAGTTTTTGAGAAAATATTATTTTGTCAATTCAATGTTAATTAGACTAGTTTTTAGGGTGATTTTAGCTGTATTATATGTCTACCTCTCGTGTATTAAGATAGCCCAGATATAGAGGCTCTAAATCCCGTTTTATGTCTCCACCATACAAGACCAATTCACTTTAGTGTCCAATCTCAGAAAATAGTTTTTGAGAAAATATTATTTTGTCAATTCAATGTTAATTAGACTAGTTTTTAGGGTGATTTTAGCTGTATTATATGTCTACCTCTCGTGTATTAAGATAGCCCAGATATAGAGGCTCTAAATCCCGTTTTATGTCTCCACCATACAAGACCAATTCACTTTAGTGTCCAATCTCAGAAAATAGTTTTTGAGAAAATATTATTTTGTCAATTCAATGTTAATTAGACTAGTTTTTAGGGTGATTTTAGCTCTATTATATGTCTACCTCTCGTGTATTAAGATAGCCCAGTTATAGAGGCTCTAAATCCCGTTTTATGTCTCCACCATACAAGACCAATTCACTTTAGTGTCCAATCTCAGAAAATAGTTTTTGAGAAAATATTATTTTGTCAATTCAATGTTAATTAGACTAGTTTTTAGGGTGATTTTAGCTGTATTATATGTCTACCTCTCGTGTATTAAGATAGCCCAGATATAGAGGCTCTAAATCCCGTTTTATGTCTCCACCATACAAGACCAATTCACTTTAGTGTCCAATCTCAGAAAATAGTTTTTGAGAAAATATTATTTTGTCAATTCAATGTTAATTAGACTAGTTTTTAGGGTGATTTTAGCTGTATTATATGTCTACCTCTCGTGTATTAAGATAGCCCAGATATAGAGGCTCTAAATCCCGTTTTATGTCTCCACCATACAAGACCAATTCACTTTAGTGTCCAATCTCAGAAAATAGTTTTTGAGAAAATATTATTTTGTCAATTCAATGTTAATTAGACTAGTTTTTAGGGTGATTTTAGCTGTATTATATGTCTACCTCTCGTGTATTAAGATAGCCCAGATATAGAGGCTCTAAATCCCGTTTTATGTCTCCACCATACAAGACCAATTCACTTTAGTGTCCAATCTCAGAAAATAGTTTTTGAGAAAATATTATTTTGTCAATTCAATGTTAATTAGACTAGTTTTTAGGGTGATTTTAGCTGTATTATATGTCTACCTCTCGTGTATTAAGATAGCCCAGATATAGAGGCTCTAAATCCCGTTTTATGTCTCCACCATACAAGACCAATTCACTTTAGTGTCCAATCTCAGAAAATAGTTTTTGAGAAAATATTATTTTGTCAATTCAATGTTAATTAGACTAGTTTTTAGGGTGATTTTAGCTCTATTATATGTCTACCTCTCGTGTATTAAGATAGCCCAGTTATAGAGGCTCTAAATCCCGTTTTATGTCTCCACCATACAAGACCAATTCACTTTAGTGTCCAATCTCAGAAAATAGTTTTTGAGAAAATATTATTTTGTCAATTCAATGTTAATTAGACTAGTTTTTAGGGTGATTTTAGCTCTATTATATGTCTACCTCTCGTGTATTAAGATAGCCCAGTTATAGAGGCTCTAAATCCCGTTTTATGTCTCCACTATACAAGACCAATTCACTTTAGTGTCCAATCTCAGAAAATAGTTTTTGAGAAAATATTATTTTGTCAATTCAATGTTAATTAGACTAGTTTTTAGGGTGATTTTAGCTCTATTATATGTCTACCTCTCGTGTATTAAGATAGCCCAGTTATAGAGGCTCTAAATCCCGTTTTATGTCTCCACCATACAAGACCAATTCACTTTAGTGTCCAATCTCAGAAAATAGTTTTTGAGAAAATATTATTTTGTCAATTCAATGTTTATTAGACTAGTTTTTAGGGTGATTTTAGCTCTATTATATGTCTACCTCTCGTGTATTAAGATAGCCCAGTTATAGAGGCTCTAAATCCCGTTTTATGTCTCCACCATACAAGACCAATTCACTTTAGTGTCCAATCTCAGAAAATAGTTTTTGAGAAAATATTATTTTGTCAATTCAATGTTAATTAGACTAGTTTTTAGGGTGATTTTAGCTCTATTATATGTCTACCTCTCGTGTATTAAGATAGCCCAGTTATAGAGGCTCTAAATCCCGTTTTATGTCTCCACCATACAAGACCAATTCACTTTAGTGTCCAATCTCAGAAAATAGTTTTTGAGAAAATATTATTTTGTCAATTCAATGTTAATTAGACTAGTTTTTAGGGTGATTTTAGATGTATTATATGTCTACCTCTCATGTATTAAGATAGCCCAGTTATATTGGTTCTAAATCCCGTTTTTATGTCTCCACCATACAAGACCAATTCACTTTAGTGTCCAATCTCAGAAAATAGTTTTTGAGAAAATATTATTTTGTCAATTCAATGTTAATTATCTTAGTTTTTAGGGTGATTTTAGCTGTATTATATGTCTACCTCTCATGTATTAAGATAGCCCAGTTATAGAGGCTCTAAATCCCGTTGTATGTCTCCACCATACAAGACCAATTCACTTTAGTGTCCAATCTCAGAAAATAGTTTTTGAGAAAATATTATTTTGTCAATTCAATGTTAATTATCTTAGTTTTTAGGGTGATTTTAGCTGTATTATATGTCTACCTCTCGTGTATTAAGATAGCCCAGTTATAGAGGCTCTAAATCCCGTTGTATGTCTCCACCATACAAGACCAATTCACTTTAGTGTCCAATCTCAGAAAATAGTTTTTGAGAAAATATTATTTTGTCAATTCAATGTTAATTATCTTAGTTTTTAGGGTGATTTTAGCTGTATTATATGTCTACCTATCATGTATTAAGATAGCCCAGTTATAGAGGCTCTAAATCCCGTTTTATGTCTCCACCATACAAGACCAATTCACTTTAGTGTCCAATCTCAGAAAATAGTTTTTGAGAAAATATTATTTTGTCAATTCAATGTTAATTATCTTAGTTTTTAGGGTGATTTTAGCTGTATTATATGTCTACCTCTCATGTAGATAGCCCAGTTATAGAGGCTCTAAATCCCTTTTTATGTCTCCACCATACAAGACCAATTCACTTTAGTGTCCAATCTCAGAAAATAGTTTTTGAGAAATTATTATTTTGTCAATTCAATGTTAATTATCTTAGTTTTTAGGGTGATTTTAGCTGTATTATATGTCTACCTCTCATGTAGATAGCCCAGTTATAGAGGCTCTAAATCCCGTTTTGTGTCTCCACCATACAAGACCAATTCACTTTAGTGTCCAATCTCAGAAAATAGTTTTTGAGAAAATATTATTTTGTCAATTCAATGTTAATTAGACTAGTTTTTAGGGTGATTTTAGCTGTATTATATGTCTACCTCTCGTGTTGATAGCCCAGTTATAGAGGCTCTAAATCCCGTTTTATGTCTCCACCATACAAGACCAATTCACTTTAGTGTCCAATCTCAGAAAATAGTTTTTGAGAAAATATTATTTTGTCAATTCAATGTTAATTAGACTAGTTTTTAGGGTGATTTTAGCTGTATTATATGTCTACCTCTCGTGTAGATAGCCCAGTTATAGAGGCTCTAAATCCCGTTTTATGTCTCCACCATACAAGACCAATTCACTTTAGTGTCCAATCTCAGAAAATAGTTTTTGAGAAAATATTATTTTGTCAATTCAATGTTAATTAGACTAGTTTTTAGGGTGATTTTAGCTCTATTATATGTCTACCTCTCGTGTAGATAGCCCAGTTATAGAGGCTCTAAATCCCGTTTTATGTCTCCACCATACAAGACCAATTCACTTTAGTGTCCAATCTCAGAAAATAGTTTTTGAGAAATTATTATTTTGTCAATTCAATGTTAATTATCTTAGTTTTTAGGGTGATTTTAGCTCTATTATATGTCTACCTCTCATGTATTAAGATAGCCCAGTTATAGAGGCTCTAAATCCCGTTTTATGTCTCCACCATACAAGACCAATTCACTTTAGTGTCCAATCTCAGAAAATAGTTTTTGAGAAATTATTATTTTGTCAATTCAATGTTAATTATCTTAGTTTTTAGGGTGATTTTAGCAATATTATTTTGTCAATTCAATGTTAATTAGACTAGTTTTTAGGGTGATTTTAGCTCTATTATATGTCTACCTCTCATGTATTAAGATAGCCCAGTTATAGAGGCTCTAAATCCCGTTTTGTGTCTCCACCATACAAGACCAATTCACTTTAGTGTCCAATCTCAGAAAATAGTTTTTGAGAAAATATTATTTTGTCAATTCAATGTTAATTAGACTAGTTTTTAGGGTGATTTTAGCAATATTATTTTGTCAATTCAATGTTAATTAGACTAGTTTTTAGGGTGATTTTAGCTCTATTATATGTCTACCTCTCATGTATTAAGATAGCCCAGTTATAGAGGCTCTAAATCCCGTTTTGTGTCTCCACCATACAAGACCAATTCACTTTAGTGTCCAATCTCAGAAAATAGTTTTTGAGAAAATATTATTTTGTCAATTCAATGTTAATTATCTTAGTTTTTAGGGTGATTTTAGCTGTATTATATGTCTACCTCTCGTGTAGATAGCCCAGTTATAGAGGCTCTAAATCCCGTTTTATGTCTCCACCATACAAGACCAATTCACTTTAGTGTCCAATCTCAGAAAATAGTTTTTGAGAAAATATTATTTTGTCAATTCAATGTTAATTATCTTAGTTTTTAGGGTGATTTTAGCAATATTATTTTGTCAATTCAATGTTAATTAGACTAGTTTTTAGGGTGATTTTAGCTCTATTATATGTCTACCTCTCATGTATTAAGATAGCCCAGTTATAGAGGCTCTAAATCCCGTTTTGTGTCTCCACCATACAAGACCAATTCACTTTAGTGTCCAATCTCAGAAAATAGTTTTTGAGAAAATATTATTTTGTCAATTCAATGTTAATTATCTTAGTTTTTAGGGTGATTTTAGCTGTATTATATGTCTACCTCTCGTGTAGATAGCCCAGTTATAGAGGCTCTAAATCCCGTTTTGTGTCTCCACCATACAAGACCAATTCACTTTAGTGTCCAATCTCAGAAAATAGTTTTTGAGAAAATATTATTTTGTCAATTCAATGTTAATTAGACTAGTTTTTAGGGTGATTTTAGCTCTATTATATGTCTACCTCTCATGTATTAAGATAGCCCAGTTATAGAGGCTCTAAATCCCGTTTTGTGTCTCCACCATACAAGACCAATTCACTTTAGTGTCCAATCTCAGAAAATAGTTTTTGAGAAAATATTATTTTGTCAATTCAATGTTAATTAGACTAGTTTTTAGGGTGATTTTAGCAATATTATTTTGTCAATTCAATGTTAATTAGACTAGTTTTTAGGGTGATTTTAGCTCTATTATATGTCTACCTCTCATGTATTAAGATAGCCCAGTTATAGAGGCTCTAAATCCCGTTTTGTGTCTCCACCATACAAGACCAATTCACTTTAGTGTCCAATCTCAGAAAATAGTTTTTGAGAAATTATTATTTTGTCAATTCAATGTTAATTATCTTAGTTTTTAGGGTGATTTTAGCTGTATTATATGTCTACCTCTCGTGTAGATAGCCCAGTTATAGAGGCTCTAAATCCCGTTTTATGTCTCCACCATACAAGACCAATTCACTTTAGTGTCCAATCTCAGAAAATAGTTTTTGAGAAAATATTATTTTGTCAATTCAATGTTAATTATCTTAGTTTTTAGGGTGATTTTAGCAATATTATTTTGTCAATTCAATGTTAATTAGACTAGTTTTTAGGGTGATTTTAGCTCTATTATATGTCTACCTCTCATGTATTAAGATAGCCCAGTTATAGAGGCTCTAAATCCCGTTTTGTGTCTCCACCATACAAGACCAATTCACTTTAGTGTCCAATCTCAGAAAATAGTTTTTGAGAAAATATTATTTTGTCAATTCAATGTTAATTATCTTAGTTTTTAGGGTGATTTTAGCTGTATTATATGTCTACCTCTCGTGTAGATAGCCCAGTTATAGAGGCTCTAAATCCCGTTTTATGTCTCCACCATACAAGACCAATTCACTTTAGTGTCCAATCTCAGAAAATAGTTTTTGAGAAAATATTATGTTGTCAATTCAATGTTAATTATCTTAGTTTTTAGGGTGATTTTAGCTGTATTATATGTCTACCTCTCGTGTAGATAGCCCAGTTATAGAGGCTCTAAATCCCGTTTTATGTCTCCACCATACAAGACCAATTCACTTTAGTGTCCAATCTCAGAAAATAGTTTTTGAGAAAATATTATTTTGTCAATTCAATGTTAATTATCTTAGTTTTTAGGGTGATTTTAGCTGTATTATATGTCTACCTCTCGTGTAGATAGCCCAGTTATAGAGGCTCTAAATCCCGTTTTATGTCTCCACCATACAAGACCAATTCACTTTAGTGTCCAATCTCAGAAAATAGTTTTTGAGAAAATATTATTTTGTCAATTCAATGTTAATTAGACTAGTTTTTAGGGTGATTTTAGCTGTATTATATGTCTACCTCTCGTGTAGATAGCCCAGTTATAGAGGCTCTAAATCCCGTTTTTATGTCTCCATCATGCAAGACCAAATAACTTTAGTGTCCAATCTCAGAAAATAGTTTTTGAGAAATTATTATTTTGTCAATTCAATGTTAATTATCTTAGTTTTTAGGGTGATTTTAGCTCTATTATATGTCTACCTCTCGTGTAGATAGCCCAGTTATAGAGGCTCTAAATCCTGTTTTATGTCTCCACCATACAAGACCAATTCACTTTAGTGTCCAATCTCAGAAAATAGTTTTTGAGAAAATATTATTTTGTCAATTCAATGTTAATTAGACTAGTTTTTAGGGTGATTTTAGCTCTATTATATGTCTACCTCTCGTGTAGATAGCCCAGTTATAGAGGCTCTAAATCCCGTTTTATGTCTCCACCATACAAGACCAATTCACTTTAGTGTCCAATCTCAGAAAATAGTTTTTGAGAAATTATTATTTTGTCAATTCAATGTTAATTATCTTAGTTTTTAGGGTGATTTTAGCTCTATTATATGTCTACCTCTCGTGTAGATAGCCCAGTTATAGAGGCTCTAAATCCCGTTTTATGTCTCCACCATACAAGACCAATTCACTTTAGTGTCCAATCTCAGAAAATAGTTTTTGAGAAAATATTATTTTGTCAATTCAATGTTAATTAGACTAGTTTTTAGGGTGATTTTAGCTCTATTATATGTCTACCTCTCGTGTAGATAGCCCAATTATAGAGGCTCTAAATCCCGTTTTATGTCTCCACCATACAAGACCAATTCACTTTAGTGTCCAATCTCAGAAAATAGTTTTTGAGAAAATATTATTTTGTCAATTCAATGTTAATTAGACTAGTTTTTAGGGTGATTTTAGCTCTATTATATGTCTACCTCTCATGTATTAAGATAGCCCACTTATAGAGGCTCTAAATCCCGTTTTTATGTCTCCACCATACAAGACCAAATCACTTTAGTGTCCAATCTCAGAAAATAGTTTTTGAGAAAATATTATTTTGTCAATTCAATGTTAATTAGACTAGTTTATAGGGTGATTTTAGCTCTATTATATGTCTACCTCTCATGTATTAAGATAGCCCACTTATAGAGGCTCTAAATCCCGTTTTTATGTCTCCACCATACAAGACCAAATCACTTTAGTGTCCAATCTCAGAAAATAGTTTTTGAGAAAATATTATTTTGTCAATTCAATGTTAATTATCTTAGTTTTTAGGGTGATTTTAGCTGTATTATATGTCTACCTCTCGTGTAGATAGCCCAGTTATAGAGGCTCTAAATCCCGTTTTATGTCTCCACCATACAAGACCAATTCACTTTAGTGTCCAATCTCAGAAAATAGTTTTTGAGAAAATATTATTTTGTCAATTCAATGTTAATTAGACTAGTTTTTAGGGTGATTTTAGCTCTATTATATGTCTACCTCTCATGTAGATAGCCCAGTTATAGAGGCTCTAAATCCCGTTTTATGTCTCCACCATACAAGACCAATTCACTTTAGTGTCCAATCTCAGAAAATAGTTTTTGAGAAAATATTATTTTGTCAATTCAATGTTAATTAGACTAGTTTTTAGGGTGATTTTAGCTCTATTATATGTCTACCTCTCGTGTAGATAGCCCAGTTATAGAGGCTCTAAATCCCGTTGTATGTCTCACCATACAAGACCAATTCACTTTAGTGTCCAATCTCAGAAAATAGTTTTTGAGAAAATATTATTTTGTCAATTCAATGTTAATTATACTAGTTTTTAGGGTGATTTTAGCTCTATTATATGTCTACCTCTCGTGTAGATAGCCCAGTTATAGATATCTAAATCCCGTTTTATGTCTCCACCATACAAGACCAATTCACTTTAGTGTCCAATCTCAGAAAATAGTTTTTGAGAAAATATTATTTTGTCAATTCAATGTTAATTAGACTAGTTTTTAGGGTGATTTTAGCTCTATTATATGTCTACCTCTCGTGTAGATAGCCAGTTATAGTAGAGGCTCTAAATCCCGTTTTATGTCTCCACCATACAAGACCAATTCACTTTAGTGTCCAATCTCAGAAAATAGTTTTTGAGAAAATATTATTTTGTCAATTCAATGTTAATTAGACTAGTTTTTAGGGTGATTTTAGCTCTATTATATGTCTACCTCTCGTGTAGATAGCCCAGTTATAGAGGCTCTAAATCCCGTTTTATGTCTCCACCATACAAGACCAATTCACTTTAGTGTCCAATCTCAGAAAATAGTTTTTGAGAAAATATTATTTTGTCAATTCAATGTTAATTAGACTAGTTTTTAGGGTGATTTTAGCTCTATTATATGTCTACCTCTCGTGTAGATAGCCCAGTTATAGAGGCTCTAAATCCCGTTTTATGTCTCCACCATACAAGACCAATTCACTTTAGTGTCCAATCTCAGAAAATAGTTTTTGAGAAAATATTATTTTGTCAATTCAATGTTAATTAGACTAGTTTTTAGGGTGATTTTAGCTCTATTATATGTCTACCTCTCGTGTAGATAGCCCAGTTATAGAGGCTCTAAATCCCGTTTTATGTCTCCACCATACAAGACCAATTCACTTTAGTGTCCAATCTCAGAAAATAGTTTTTGAGAAAATATTATTTTGTCAATTCAATGTTAATTAGACTAGTTTTTAGGGTGATTTTAGCTCTATTATATGTCTACCTCTCGTGTAGATAGCCCAGTTATAGAGGCTCTAAATCCCGTTTTATGTCTCCACCATACAAGACCAATTCACTTTAGTGTCCAATCTCAGAAAATAGTTTTTGAGAAAATATTATTTTGTCAATTCAATGTTAATTAGACTAGTTTTTAGGGTGATTTTAGCTCTATTATATGTCTACCTCTCGTGTAGATAGCCCAGTTATAGAGGCTCTAAATCCCGTTTTATGTCTCCACCATACAAGACCAATTCACTTTAGTGTCCAATCTCAGAAAATAGTTTTTGAGAAAATATTATTTTGTCAATTCAATGTTAATTAGACTAGTTTTTAGGGTGATTTTAGCTCTATTATATGTCTACCTCTCGTGTAGATAGCCCAGTTATAGAGGCTCTAAATCCCGTTTTATGTCTCCACCATACAAGACCAATTCACTTTAGTGTCCAATCTCAGAAAATAGTTTTTGAGAAAATATTATTTTGTCAATTCAATGTTAATTATCTTAGTTTTTAGGGTGATTTTAGCTCTATTATATGTCTACCTCTCATGTATTAAGATAGCCCACTTATAGAGGCTCTAAATCCCGTTTTTATGTCTCCACCATACAAGACCAAATCACTTTAGTGTCCAATCTCAGAAAATAGTTTTTGAGAAAATATTATTTTGTCAATTCAATGTTAATTATCTTAGTTTTTAGGGTGATTTTAGCTGTATTATATGTCTACCTCTCGTGTAGATAGCCCAGTTATAGAGGCTCTAAATCCCGTTTTGTGTCTCCACCATACAAGACCAATTCACTTTAGTGTCCAATCTCAGAAAATAGTTTTTGAGAAATTATTATTTTGTCAATTCAATGTTAATTATCTTAGTTTTTAGGGTGATTTTAGCTGTATTATATGTCTACCTCTCGTGTAGATAGCCCAGTTATAGAGGCTCTAAATCCCGTTTTATGTCTCCACCATACACAAGACCAATTCACTTTAGTGTCCAATCTCAGAAAATAGTTTTTGAGAAAATATTATTTTGTCAATTCAATGTTAATTAGACTAGTTTTTAGGGTGATTTTAGCTCTATTATATGTCTACCTCTCATGTAGATAGCCCAGTTATAGAGGCTCTAAATCCCGTTTTATGTCTCCACCATACAAGACCAATTCACTTTAGTGTCCAATCTCAGAAAATAGTTTTTGAGAAATTATTATTTTGTCAATTCAATGTTAATTATCTTAGTTTTTAGGGTGATTTTAGCTGTATTATATGTCTACCTCTCGTGTAGATAGCCCAGTTATAGAGGCTCTAAATCCTATTTTATGTCTCCACCATACAAGACCAATTCACTTTAGTGTCCAATCTCAGAAAATAGTTTTTGAGAAAATATTATTTTGTCAATTCAATGTTAATTAGACTAGTTTTTAGGGTGATTTTAGCTCTATTATATGTCTACCTCTCATGTAGATAGCCCAGTTATAGAGGCTCTAAATCCCGTTTTATGTCTCCACCATACAAGACCAATTCACTTTAGTGTCCAATCTCAGAAAATAGTTTTTGAGAAATTATTATTTTGTCAATTCAATGTTAATTAGACTAGTTTTTAGGGTGATTTTAGCTGTATTATATGTCTACCTCTCATGTATTAAGATAGCACAGTTATAATATTTCAACTATGTGGGTAAACCCTCTGTCAATTTGGCCAAGTTGTTAAAAGACACCTGACTATATGGGCAATTTGTCTGTCAGCTAAGATTGATTTGACCAAAATAATATTTCTGAACAAATATTTTCAGGATGTTGAACCCCTACACTGATCCCATCTAAAATGACAAAACAATACATAAATTATGTACTGAAATTGCCTATTAATTTAAAAAAAGCACTAGCCGAGTGATTTATATTGTCAGATATTTCGACTATGTGGGTAAACCCTCTGTCAATTTGGCCAAGTTGTTAAAAGACACCTGACTATATGGGCAATTTGTCTGTCAGCTAAGATTGATTTGACCAAAATAATATTTCTGAACAAATATTTTCAGGATGTTGAACCCCTACACTGATCCCATCTAAAATGACAAAACAATACATAAATTATGTACTGAAATTGCCTATTAATTTAAAAAAAGCACTAGCCGAGTGATTTATATTGTCAGATATTTCGACTATGTGGTTAAACCCTCTGTCAATTTGGCCAAGTTGTTAAAAGACACCTGACTATATGGGCAATTTGTCTGTTAGCTAAGATTGATTTGACCAAAATAATATTTCTGAACAAATATTTTCAGGATGTTGAACCCCTACACTGATCCCATCTAAAATGACAAAACAATACATAAATTATGTACTGAAATTGCCTATTAATTTTAAAAAAAGCACTAGCCGAGTGATTTATATTGTCAGATATTTTGACTATGTGGGTAAACCCTCTGTCAATTTGGCCAAGTTGTTAAAAGACACCTGACTATATGGGCAATTTGTCTGTTAGCTAAGATTGATTTGACCAAAATAATATTTCTGAACAAATATTTTCAGGATGTTGAACCCCTACACTGATCCCATCTAAAATGACAAAACAATACATAAATTATGTACTGAAATTGCCTATTAATTTAAAAAAAGCACTAGCCGAGTGATTTATATTGTCAGATATTTCGACTATGTGGGTAAACCCTCTGTCAATTTGGCCAAGTTGTTAAAAGACACCTGACTATATGGGCAATTTGTCTGTCAGCTAAGATTGATTTGACCAAAATAATATTTCTGAACAAATATTTTCAGGATGTTGAACCCCTACAACTGATCCCATCTAAAATGACAAAACAATACATAAATTATGTACTGAAATTGCCTATTAATTTAAAAAAAGCACTAGCCGAGTGATTTATATTGTCAGATATTTTGACTATGTGGTTAAACCCTCTGACAATTTGGCCAAGTTGTTAAAAGACACCTGACTATATGGGCAATTTGTCTGTTAGCTAAGATTGATTTGACCAAAATAATTTTCTGAACAAATATTTTCAGGATGTTGAACCCCTACACTGATCCCATCTAAAATGACAAAACAATACATAAATTATGTACTGAAATTGCCTATTAATTTAAAAAAAAAAGCACTAGCCGAGTGATTTATATTGTCAGATATTTCGACTATGTGGGTAAAC
>JBAKBP010034024.1:0-21191 GCA_037953745.1 Lithodes maja | reverse complement strand
GTTGCACTCTTTCTCTCTGACGACATTACTCTCATTTCATTCTTCTCTCTATTTAAATGCATAACCTTCCCTTGAGGTCCTAAAGGAGTTTCAGCACTCACCTCTCGTATTACTCTTAGGACAAGCATATATTTACATGTATTAGATTTAAGGGGTTAATGTGAACAGCGATCTTCTTGATGAGGATAGTTGGTGAACGTTCTACATGTTCACGAGTTATATGCCCAGCTCATCATCCAATTTGTGACTAGACTAGTGCCATGTGTAAGAGCCCGACCATGCCCAGGAGTTGTCTGTAGAGGGGCGAGGACTTAGCCTTGATTTGCCTACCGAGCCAGGAGCGAGTGCAGTACCAGAGACTACAGCTCGCTCGTAGTGCCGGTATAGTAGAGTAACGTAATTTATCTGTCCTTGTGTTCTCTGCAGTCTTTTCCTGGGTTCTCGCTTTCGGTGCTGGGACTCGTTGTTCCTGTGACTTGGCCTGCTAGCTAGAACACATGGGGATGATGAGTGGGTGATATCTTTATTTTACTATGCATTGCAGCTCTCTTTAAGTATATGTATGTAACACTTTACAATACACATTACTCACACACAAGACAACACTATTAATACTTTCATGTATCAATTAACTACACTGTCGTTTTGCTGCTGTGTCCGGAGTTCTATTGCGTAGGGCGCATACGGACTCAGAGGGGAGACAGAGTGAGAGAAGCGAAGTAGCCTATGCGGTAGTAGGCTACCGGCGCAGTACTGTTGCCTGCAACCTTTTAGTTATTCCAAGTATAGATTCATTATTACAATAAGTGACTACTGTTTATGTTCCTTCCATGTGTATTATTAGGTATCTACTGGATCATGAACATCTTGTATGCTACATGCTAGTGCATGTTAGTAGGGGACAGTTATTCTAGTGCACGCGCTTTCAAGTAGGCGTGTACATTTGTCATTTAGCATTTCACTGTCATACCTTTAGCCTGCTTCTATTCTACATTATTAGAGGCTTAATATTAACGTAGTTTCTTGAGTATTGCATTTCTTTAGTCATAACGTAACCTATAAATGTCTGAGGGAGTTTAGCCTCATAGCCTACCCCTGTTGTACACTTTCGCCGAGTTAAGGTACCTCGTTACCATAGACGATAACTCTGTAGGGCGTTGGTGCTTTTGTTGTCTGGAGCATATAGTATTTGGGACTGGAATCGAGCGTGTCGTTGTCACATAAGCCATTTCTGTCCTACGATCAAGAATCCCGAATATGTATTGCCGATCCAGCCGTAACAAAATGGCGACCTTGCACAAGATTCAGTAGTATCCTATCACATGTTTTTTGGAGAACTATTCTATGCTACCTAGTAGAGCTGGCTAGAATTTTCTTGCATATTGGAGGAATTTTTATTGTGTCATTATTGTATTGGTGGACTTGCAGATTGTTTCGTTGGGGGTGTCTAGAGTAGAGTCATTCAAGCATCTTTAACATTTTGTGAGTCGAGACTGCAATTAGTAATAAGCACTTCTTTTTTTTTATGAACAGCAATTGTATAACCAGCACTATGTCTAATGACTCATCATTTACGGGGGAGGATAACACGGTACAGCCTAGTAACCAGCAAGTACAACAGATGTTTAGGGAGGGGAGTGTTATAAGTGGAGAGAGGGATGCCCGGGCATTTTTGCAGACACCTTTGACCGAACAGCGCCTGCAGGCTATTGATTGTTACGGTCTTCGCTGTTTAGCCACGGTTTTGGGGCGGGACTGTCCTGACAGTTGGCCCAAGAAGAATTTGGTGGCATGTTTGTTGGGTGATGGCGATGGGGCGGTGGGTGGAGTGGGGTCTTGGGGGGTTCCCTCCAAGCCTCCATTCCACTCTACCCCTGAGCTGGGCCCTCAGCCAGCGAGTCTTAGCACGATGCAGCAGGAGGGTTCTCAAGGGCAAGCTGGCTTACCCGTAAACACGTCTCGGTGTGGATCCCCCATTTTGTGCTCTCCCCCCCCAGGCCTGTCTCCTGAGATGTTATTTCAGCTAGAACTAGCTAAGTTTAAGCTGCAGGAGACTCAGATACAACAGGCTAGTATAGAACGGATTAAGCTGCAGGAGACTCAGATACAACAGGCTAGTATAGAACGCATAGAGGTTGCTAGAATCCAAGCCAATCAGGATGCAACCAGGTACCAGGCTGAAATGGATGTCGAGAAGTCTAGAGTAGAGACCACGGGGCGTCATCTCGGTGGTGGGCACCGGGTTACAGACTCACTTTCGCATTTAATTAAGTTAGTACCCGCATTTGATGAGACAGCAGTGACTGAGTTTTTTGCTCGTTTCGAAAAGAAGTGTCGTGAGTATGACTGGCCGGAGGTTAAATGGGCAGCATTAGTTTCATCACGTCTAGTGGGTAAGGGGTTGAAAGCCTACGATGCACTGTCACTGGACGAGAGTGTAGTGTATGGACTGGTGAAGGAGGCTGTGCTCCGGGCCTACGAACTGCAACCCGAAACTTATAGATTGAAGTTCCGTGGCGTGAATAAGAAGAGCGACGTCAGTTTTATGGAGCACGCACGGGACTTAACAGATGCAGGTAATAACTGGTTTCGGTCCGAGCACGCAGAGTCGGCTGAGGAAATTAAGCAACTTTTCTATCTGGAACAGTTTTACAAATGTACTGGAACCGATCTAACGCTGAACATTAAGGAAAAATGTCCCAAGACAGTAGAGGAGGCTGCCAAGATGGCAGACCTCAGATTATCATTGATTCGTGGTTGCGGTGCCGCTCAGAGGGCTGAGTCAGGGCAGAAGGGGCGCTATACCCCACCCACCAGAGTTTTCGATAATAACAAATCCTATGACACACATAACCACACTAAATGCATTGCACCTAATAACACCTACAAACACAAGCCTCTCCCGTTTACTAAAGGTCAGGCCCCTTCTTCGCCCGCACAAGGGAAGAAGCCCATTGGGGATGTGAAATGTTACAAATGTCAGAAGCTAGGCCATTATTCACGTGAGTGCCCTAGTAACACTCCCGCTAAGCCGGTGTCATTGGTTCACAGTATCGGTGTGTCTCTGAAGGCTGCAGCAACTGCCCGGGGTAGGTTGTCAGCAGCTGAGGCACACGCGGTAAAGAAGCGTACGGAAGGCTCGACACCTGTCCGGGACACTTTCTGTAGCCATCGGGGGCACGGGTTTGTGAGCTGGGGGAGTGAACTACGGAGGGTTGACTTGCTGAGGGATACGGGGGCTTCGCAAACTTTGTTGAGGAACTTCACAGGGAAACCGATAAATGCGGCCAGAGTTGTTGTGGTGCAGGGTATAAATGCTACGAGGTCATACCCACTTGTGAGGTTGGAGTTGAGAGTGGGAGAGGTGTGCAGGGAGCTGGATGTAGGGATCGTTGAGTGTTTGCCAGTTGAGGGCGTCGACCTTCTTCTCGGCAACGACTTTGCGGTGCCCACTTCCGGGACTCCACCCTTAGTCGTTGCCGAGAGGGCGGCCGACGTGGATGGTGAGAATCGGGAATGGGTTGGGAGGTGCCAACAGGATAAGATGGCCTGTGTGGTAACCCGATCTCGCTCTGCGGCTCCTGCACAGCCTAGCACTCAACCTCGGGGACAGTGGAGGAAGGATCAGGAGAAGGTTGCTAAGGGCAGGAAAAGGACATTGATTCTGCTGCACTTCTCGGTGATTCGGTACTTGGACCTATAATAAACACGGGAGTTGACTCTGGCCCAGATATGGTGTGTAACAAGGCAGAGTTGGGTAAGACTTCGCGTGAGGCAAGAGCTGTAGCGAGAGCCACTAAGGCAGTAGAGCCTACTAGCCGGGGTAATGTCTTATTACAAAACCATCTTGATGCATTGACGCCCAGGGACATTAGTGAGCAGCAGCTGCAAGACGCTAGCCTAGCTCGTTATAGCAATGGTGCCATAGAGTTGGAGGAAGATGGGGATGCGAAGCCGGGAGATTTCTTTAGGCTCAACAGGATATTGTACCGCAGATTTCTAGACCCCAAATCGAAGTGGGAGGGCGGTGCGAGGGTAGTAGACCAGGTGGTTGTTCCAAATAAGTATAGAGAGTCCTTATTGTGTCTGGCGCATGATGTGCCGGTGGCGGGTCATTTGGGGGTAACAAAAACATTGGCGGCATTGGGCAGGTTTTTCTGGTGGCCTGGGGTCAAGGCTGATGTCTGTGCATGGGTGGCTGGGTGTGCGACCTGCCAGACAACGGGGAAGCCTAACCAGACAATCCCGAAGGCACCTTTGTTTCCCATACCTGTCACCGGGCCTCCGTTCAGCAAAGTTGTAGTAGATTTGGTTGGCCCTTTCCCGCCTACTAGTAGTGGCAATAAATTCCTGTTGACAATCATGGATGTGGCTACGAGATACCCGGACGCATACCCCATGAGAAACGGCTCGGCAAAGGAAGTTGTTAAAAACTTATTATTGTTCTGTTCCCGTTATGGATTTCCACGTGAGGTGCAGTCAGACCAGGGGAGCAATTTTACATCCAAATTGTTCAAGCAAACCCTTCAGTTGCACGGTATATGTTCTGTAGTGTCGTCAGCCTACCATCCCGAGAGTCAGGGAGTCTTGGAGCGGTGGCACTCGACCCTGAAGAGTATGCTACGCTGTTACTGTGCAGAACATGACACTGATTGGGATTTGGGTCTGCCGTATGTTCTGTTCGCTGCACGTGAAGTCCCAGGAGAGAGCCTGGGGTTCAGTCCAAATCAACTAGTCTTTGGACATAATGTGAGAGGACCTTTAAGTATGGTGAAAGAGATCTGGGAGGGCGAAGAGAAGCCGGGGTCTGTACTTAAATATATCCTTGAGAGCCGGGAGAGACTTATAGGTTGCATGGCAGCGGCAGGTAATAACTTGGTTAATGCACAGGCGGTCATGAAGCACCAGTCTGACGCCAAGGTGAAGCTTCGGGAGTTTTCGGTGGGTCAGGAGGTAATGTTGCTTTTACCTTTGCCTGGACACCCCCTTTCTGCCAAGTTTATTGGGCCGTATGTGGTGGCTAAGAAACTGTCCGACCTTGATTATCTCGTTGCAACACCTGACCGTAGAAAAAAACATCAGTTATGTCATGTTAACCTCATGAAAGAGTATGTGAGACACCCCTCAGAGCCTCTCACTGTCCCTGTGCTGGCCTGCAGCGGCCAGGGTGGAGAAGGAGGTGGGGACAGTCATGCTGCTGAGGAGGATAGCTGGGACTGTGTCATTTCCGCGGAACAGTGGGCGGGGAATACTGAACAAGAGGCTAGGCAAGCTGTAAGTCACCTGCCTGAGCACCAGGGTGCTGCTGTCCTAGGCCTGTTCAGGTCATACCCCTCTGTTTTCGCCGAACACCCAGGTCTCACTACTCAGGTAACGCACGACGTGGACGTCGGTGATAATGTGCCCTTCAAGTCAGTGCCCTACCGTGTGCCCCCGGTAAAGTTGCCAGCTTTACGGGAGGAGTTAAAGTACATGGTTGAGAGAGGGATGATCACTGAAGGTTATGTGAAGTGGACATCACCCGTCACGTTGCAGCCAAAACCTGACGGCAAGGTGCGGTTCTGCATAGATTTTCGTAGGCTAAATGGCTTGACCACTACCAACCCTTACCCTTTGCCTCGAGTTGACGACAGCGTGGACAAGATAGGGAATGCAAAGTACCTTACTAAAATTGATCTTGTAAAAGGCTACTGGCAAGTACCCCTGTCGGACCGAGCTAAGCAAGTTTGTGGTTTTGTGGTAGATGGCAAGACCTACCAATGTAACGTAATGCCTTATGGGCTTAAGAACGCACCTGCCACGTTTCAGAACCTGATGAACGATATTTGTGACGAAATCCCTAACTGCACGGTCTACCTTGATGACGTGATAGTGTATGATGACAATTTTGAAAATCACCTAAGGCACTTAGAGACCCTGTTTGGGAAGTTGCACGATGCTGGGCTGGTGGTGAACCTGAGGAAGTGCGAGTTTGTAAAGGCTACTGTGCAGTATCTTGGCTTCGTGGTCGGGTTAGGCCGGGTGTGCCCCCCCCCTGAGCAAGATACAGGCTATCAATATGTTTCCCAGGCCCACCACTAAGCGCCAGGTCATGCGTTTCCTAGGTATGATAGGCTATTATAGGCGCTTCATCCGGGGATACTCTACTGTCTTAGCACCGTTAACTTGATCTACTGTCGAAGTCAGTGAAGTTCTGTTGGGCTGCGGAGTGTCAGAGGGCTTTCGACCTAGTCAAGCACCTGCTGTGTACACATCCGATTTTGAGAGCCCCAGACTTCTCCAGGAGTTTTCAGCTGGCGACTGATGCCAGCGGTGTGGGTGCCGGGGCAGTGTTACTGCAGACTGATTCCGAGGGCTTGGAACACCCAGTGAGCTTCTTTTCTCGCAAGTTTAATTCGGCACAAAGGAATTACTCGACTATAGAGAAGGAGCTTCTTGCTATCGTTTTGTCGCTCAAACATTTCGAAGTTTATGTTCCAGCCTACGGCCCGGTAGTGACGATTTATACGGACCATCATCCCTTGAAATTCCTAAATCAGTTTCACAATCGGAATATGCGGTTGACCAGGTGGTCCCTAATGCTCCAAGAGTATAATCTCAACATTCAGCATATTGCCGGGAGTGAGAACGTGATAGCAGATTGTCTATCATGGGTTGATGATCCAGGATAGTCGTGCACGGTGTGTGGGTTGAGCAGGAGTAAAATTAGGCTATCATAACGCCGTCCAAAAAGATTATAAAACAATAAAATAAACGAGAATTTTTTTTTTTAGTTTTGTAAGTCTTTATTGTTGTAGCATGATGCATGCGATATTGTGTTTTATGTAGAATTCACACTTCAGTTGTTGTGCACCTTTTGCAATTAGTGGCAGCTAAGGGTAGCAGGTCGGTTGGTTGCCTGTCCGATTTTGATAATGCTTCTAAGGTCGATTATCTAAAATCTTGGGGGGGCTGTGACGCACCCAGTGCGTGGCAACGCAACCTGATTGTACTCCTTGGTACTCCACTGTACCGCCACTGTGTGGTACCGCTGTACCGCTGTACCGTGCTGGCTGCTTATATTGAGTGTGACAACGTATAACTATGTTCTTTGTATCTCTGCAAAGGTCTCGTCATGTGCTAACCAGTGGTGGGTTTTGTTTTAAGCCATGTCGAGACCTTCCATTTAATATGTAGTATCAATAGAGAAGTTGATAGATAAGACAATGGGAGTTCAGAGAGAGAGAGTGAGTTAGTTTTCAGAGCGAGAGGGTAGCAACGCGCCACGCTGCCGGAGTGGTGGTTGCCAGACGTATGGACCGGTTGGCAGCCTTGCGCTTATAGCTAGGTGCGACAGGGTTGGTAGTCCATTGCCGCCTGCCTATGCTGCCTGGGTTGCCCATGTTGTCGTACTGCACATTGCCTGGAGGCTCGCTGTGTGTTCCATGATCAGGTTGCCTAGAACCTTTGAGATTCTAACATCCCTTGCCCTCTCTCCCAACTTCTCACGGTTGCACTCTTTCTCTCTGACGACATTACTCTCATTTCATTCTTCTCTCTATTTAAATGCATAACCTTCCCTTGAGGTCCTAAAGGAGTTTCAGCACTCACCTCTCGTATTACTCTTAGGACAAGCATATATTTACATGTATTAGATTAAGGGGTTAATGTGAACAGCGATCTTCTTGATGAGGATAGTTGGTGAACGTTCTACATGTTCACGAGTTATATGCCCAGCTCATCATCCAATTTGTGACTAGACTAGTGCCATGTGTAAGAGCCCGACCATGCCCAGGAGTTGTCTGTAGAGGGGCGAGGACTTAGCCTTGATTTGCCTACCGAGCCAGGAGCGAGTGCAGTACCAGAGACTACAGCTCGCTCGTAGTGCCGGTATAGTAGAGTAACGTAATTTATCTGTCCTTGTGTTCTCTGCAGTCTTTTCCTGGGTTCTCGCTTTCGGTGCTGGGACTCGTTGTTCCTGTGACTTGGCCTGCTAGCTAGAACACATGGGGATGATGAGTGGGTGATATCTTTATTTTACTATGCATTGCAGCTCTCTTTAAGTATATGTATGTAACACTTTACAATACACATTACTCACACACAAGACAACACTATTAATACTTTCATGTATCAATTAACTACACTGTCGTTTTGCTGCTGTGTCCGGAGTTCTATTGCGTAGGGCGCATACGGACTCAGAGGGGAGACAGAGTGAGAGAAGCGAAGTAGCCTATGCGGTAGTAGGCTACCGGCGCAGTACTGTTGCCTGCAACCTTTTAGTTATTCCAAGTATAGATTCATTATTACAATAAGTGACTACTGTTTATGTTCCTTCCATGTGTATTATTAGGTATCTACTGGATCATGAACATCTTGTATGCTACATGCTAGTGCATGTTAGTAGGGGACAGTTATTCTAGTGCACGCGCTTTCAAGTAGGCGTGTACATTTGTCATTTAGCATTTCACTGTCATACCTTTAGCCTGCTTCTATTCTACATTATTAGAGGCTTAATATTAACGTAGTTTCTTGAGTATTGCATTTCTTTAGTCATAACGTAACCTATAAATGTTCTGAGGAGTTTAGCCTCATAGCCTACCCCTGTTGTACACTTTCGCCGAGTTAAGGTACCTCGTTACCATAGACGATAACTCTGTAGGGCGTTGGTGCTTTTGTTGTCTGGAGCATATAGTATTTGGGACTGGAATCGAGCGTGTCGTTGTCACATAAGCCATTTCTGTCCTACGATCAAGAATCCGAATATGTATTGCCGATCCAGCCGTAACAGTGTATATATGTATCTATGTATGTGCAGTATATGTGTATGTATATGTGTATGTATGTATGCGTTATTTATGTATATATATATGTGTCTATAGTGTATACTGTTTGTGGTTCGAGCCCGGCTGAGAATATCAGGTAGGATAAGAGAAGAGCATATAAGCATGTAATGTGCATATATTTATGTATATGTATGTCTGTGTGTATGTGCTGTCAATGGTTCGAGCCCGGTTGAGAATATAAGGTATATAATATATATATATGTACTGTACGTGTATTTATATGGTCATATGCACATAATGTATGTAAGTATACGTACATATGAGCGAGAACATATTGCTCACTAGCGCAACTTCTGATTATAATCTATGCATAAGCATTATCTATTATTAAGTGTTCGCGTTTCTTCATCCATGTATTTCCACCCTTAACAATAGAACGCCCCAGCTCTTCCATAGTTCGCCTTCTGTCACACCACACACACACACACAACACACACACACACACACACACACACACACACACACACGCACACGCACACACACACACACACATTAAAAAAACACACACACACATCACACATGTATTCTGAACCCGCGCGTACATATACAGATTTATACGCACCAACATACATACCCAATAGTACTAAATACAGAAGTTTATTTTTGTCCATCGAATATTATTTGAGCTCTTAATATAAAAAGAAAACGAAGTTGGAATCCTCTTCCCTTAAACAGTTCACCACACCTAAAAACACCTTTAATAGAAAAAACGTCAGATTATCCTGAGGTGAAGTATTTCTTGTCTTTAGGAAGAACAATGAACGAAAATCTAGTAATCCTTTAAAAAAATGGCTCAATTTTCGGCAATTTATGGGGGAGAATTTTTAAAGAATGTCTTGTTGTACTTAGTTTCAGTATTTCACCACAAACCCGTCCACAATCCTTAACAATACCCTTGCTATTCCCAACGGATGTAGAGTATGGGTATCCTCATAACTCACTAAACAAAGTTAATATCAACACTGGTCTAGCCTGGTGGTGTGTACTATGAATGAAAACAGTCTGGCCCCGAATATGGCATTATACGCCATCTTTAGGAAACTATCGTGGTGATGGGAGGGTATCTTGGCCCATCTTCTGATTCCTCACTAGACTTCGTTGTCTACAGGGTAAAGAGAGCTTATATCTGGAGAGCGTTAAGGGGAGGTATTTACTTTGTTCCCGAGACCTCCATCAAGCTTAAAATTATACCCCCTGGAATCCCTTTCAAGATAAATTTGTACATTTTTCGGTAGAAAAATTTCCCGGCCAAAGGCCGGTGCCTCTTAAATTACAGGCTCGCTATCGCTCGCCAGGAAAAAATCGACACCTGAATGGCGCGAAAGGTCTTAATATGGAGTGAAAGTTCTTACAATCACTAAACTAATGGGGCGAACGTTTTATAATATCAATAGCAATGGGACTAAACATGAGGGAGAAAGGGGTCAAGAAAAAAATCCCTCAAGTGGAGATCTCCCCTTAACCCTTTCAGCATTTGAGGATACTGTTCTTCCTTCTACTCTGGCTATCAGTAGATGATTTATTCACCTTAGCAAGAATCCGTGAGAGTACGAGGGATACTTGAGATAATTAGTACGAGGGATAGCCTACTTGAGATAATTAGTACGAAGGATACTTGAGATAATTAGTACGAGGGATACTTGAGATAATTAGTACGAGGGATACTTGAGATAATTAGTACGAGGGATACTTGAGATAATTAGTACGAGGGATACTTGAGATAATTAGTACGAGGGATACTTGAGATAATTAGTACGAGGGATACTTGAGATAATTAGTACGAGGGATACTTGAGATAATTAGTACGAGGGATACTTGAGATAATTAGTACGAGGGATACTTGAGATAATTAGTACGAGGGATACTTGAGATAATTAGTACGAGGGATACTTGAGATAATTAGTACCCCTTTGATTCCCAAACTGAATAAAACAAGTGAAGTGCTAACAAGACTGGAATGAAATATTGTGGCATTGTCCTGAAGCGGTAAATATAAAAATAACCCCCACACCACACTGAATAGTTACGCCAAAAAGGGTAAATAAATGTCTCTGTTCTCACCACACCTATATATTTAGACGAGCAGTTAAAGGGAGACAGACCGTTTTTCTGGACCCCCTTCTCCCTAATGTTTAGCCCCACTAGTTTTGAGATTTTAAGACGTTGGTTCCATTAGTTTGGGGATTTTATGACCTTTCGTCCCATTTCTTTCTCAATATTAGGATCATTCGTGCCATTTAGGTATCGATAGCGAGCCTGTAATTTTAGGAGGAATCGGCCTTTGGCCGGGAAATTAGTCTACCGAAAAATCTACAAATCTATCTTGAAGGGGTGTTTTTCTAAGCTTGATGGAGGTCTAGGAAGTTAACTAAAAAAATATATGAATACATTAATTAATAGACCAAACAAACAGCCACTGTCCCCTTAATAAGCAGAGCGGTACTTGGCTTACGCAAAAAGACGCAGGGTGTGGTGCTGACAGGCTAGATATTTGCGTATCTATGTTTGTCATGTACTGGATATATCTGCACATTCAGTCAAGAAGAAAACGTGATGTAGGTTAGTGGGGTCTGCCTCAGGTTATGGACAGTACAAAGTACAAAGGAAAGGAAATCAAGCAACAACAGATCTAGTGACCCTTCTAGGTTGCTTGTCCTCCAAAACACTGAGGATCAAGTGTCCAAACAGTGGTTTAAAGTGGGTAAGGGAACATTGGAAAGGGAATTACTGCCCTGGAACTAATGTCCGTGGCAGGATTAGGAAGTTAGTAGAGGACAGATGGGTTAGTAACTGAGGGGGGGATAAAATAAAGTTATTCATTTACAAACGCAGTCAGTCGCGGGTTTCATGAGAGATATTTGTCTAGGCGGAGTTTAAATGAATCAACGGTGATGCAGTCTATAACGTTTCGGGGAAGCCCATTCCACAAGTTGACAACTCGATTGAAGAAGAAATTCTTAGATTCGTGCGAGTTAAAAGATTTACCAATAATTTTGCAACCGTTTCCCCGCGTGTAATTAGATTGGTCGATAGTGAAGTACTTACTACAGTTCATATTGTCGATGCCTTTGATGATTTTGAACACTTGAATTAAGTCACCTCTTAATCTGCGCTGGGTTAAAGGAAATAGATTTAATTCACTAAAACGCTCTTCGTATGGTTTGTTCTTTAGGCTAGGTATCATTTTGGTAACTCTACGTTGAACTCGTTCTAGCTTGTTTATATCTTTTTGGTAATAAGGGCACCAGGATTGAACGCAGTGTTCCAGAAGAGGGCGGACTAAGGAATTGTAAAGGGTTAGGATAACTTCTTTGGATTTATGCTCAAATGACCTGCCTATAAAGCCAATTATTTTGTTTGCCTTCTTAACAACTTCTGAACATTGTTGACTCGGTTTTAGGTTACTCGATATTGTTACTCCCAGATCGGTTTCTCTGTTTACATTCTTAAGCTGAGTGCCATTCATCGAATAGTTTGCTTTCTCATTTAGGTATCCGACATGTAGTACTTTACATTTATCCGCATTGAAACTCATTTGCCAAATTTGGGCCCAACATGACAATTTATCTAGATTGTGTTGCATATCGTCAACTTGTTCTTTTGAGAGTACGCTATTTGCAATTTTTGTATCGTCAGCAAATTTTGAGATTGCACAGTGACAAGGTACAGGAGGTGAAATAGAAGACAGAAGTAGTAGTAGAAGTAGTAGTAACAAAAGTAGCTGTGTGTGTGTAGTAGTAGTAGTAGTAGTAGTAGTAGTAGTTGTAGTAGTAACAATTGTAGCTGTGTGTGTAGTAGTAGTAGTAGTAGTAGTAGTAGTAGTAGTAGTAGTAGTTGTAGTAGTAACAATTGTAGCTGTGTGTGTAGTAGTAGTAGTAGTAACAATTATAGCTGTGTGTGTATGTGTATCTCACTGTGTAGCTGTTTGTGTGTGAACGTCTCTCTCTCTCTCTCTCTCTCTCTCTCTCTCTCTCTCTCTCTCTCTCTCTCTCTCTCTCTTTCTTTCTTTCTCCGGGTGTTGGTTGCGAGGAGTGTGATGACGTGTTTGGTAGTGTGTTTACCTTGTGATATAGAGATCCTGGGGTGTGAGAGATTAGTCCCATTGACACCATTTTGGGGAACTCATAATTAAACAACGGGGTGATAATTATAGTTTTGGTGATAAAAGTTAAATTCCTACCCAAGGCCTTAAGTTAAATTCCTACCCAAGGCCTTAAGTTAAATTCCTACCCAAGGCCTAAGTTAAATTCCTACCCAAGGCCTAAGTTAAATTCCTACCCAAAGGCCTTAAGTTAAATTCCTACCCAAGGCCTAAGTTAAATTCCTACCCAAGGCCTAAGTTAAATTCCTACCCAAGGCCTTAAGTTAAATTCCTACCCAAGGCCTAAGTTAAATTCCTACCCAAGGCCTAAGTTAAATTCCTACCCAAGGCCTAAGTTAAATTCCTACCCAAGGCCTAAGTTAAATTCCTACCCAAGGCCTAAGTTAAATTCCTACCCAAGGCCTAAGTTAAATTCCTACCCAAGGCCTAAGTTAAATTCCTACCCAAGGCCTAAGTAAAATTCCTACCCAAGGCCTAAGTTAAATTCCTACCCAAGGCCTAAGTTAAATTCCTACCCAAGGCCTAAGTTAAATTCCTACCCAAGGCCTTAAGTTAAATTCCTACCCAAGGCCTAAGTTAAATTCCTACCCAAGGCCAAAGTTAAATTCCTACCCAAGGCCTTAAGTTAAATTCCTACCCAAGGCCTAAGTTAAATTCCTACCCAAGGCCTAAGTTAAATTCCTACCCAAGGCCTAAGTTAAATTCCTACCCAAGGCCTAAGTTAAATTCCTACCCAAGGCCTAAGTTAAATTCCTACCCAAGGCCTAAGTTAAATTCCTACCCAAGGCCTAAGTTAAATTCCTACCCAAGGCCTAAGTTAAATTCCTACCCAAGGCCTAAGTTAAATTCCTACCCAAGGCCTAAGTTAAATTCCTACCCAAGGCCTAAGTTAAATTCCTACCCAAGGCCTAAGTTAAATTCCTACCTAAGGCCTAAGTTAAATTCCTACCTAAGGCCTAAGTTAAATTCCTACCTAAGGCCTAAGTTAAATTCCTACCCAAGGCCTAAGCTATATATTGTTACGACCGGGCACTCGGGTACACTAGGGCTCTTACACAGGACTCGAGTATGGCTCGCTGCCACAACGGAAACACACGATCCCAACCCCAGAGTACTGCCAGCCGAACAAAAAACGCCACTACCCTCCAGAGTTCTATCTGCTATAACGGGGTATACAAGAACTCGGTACTAGCGTTTCACACAACAGACTAATAACAAGACGGGAGTTATCTAGTCTGGTCAACAATCAAACAAAGAAGAAAGTACTACAACACTAAAGAATAGTGTTGGCCGAAGCCGAAGTAATCCACCCTTGAACTAAGAACTTAAGAAGTCCTCCACCCTCTACTTCGGATCGGCACTATTACGTTACGTTAAACAATAGTCCTCGAGCATCAAGCAAGGAATCTTCTGATAAGTTAGATGCTTCTCGAATACTCATAAGAAGTAAGTATCGGATTTTGAACAGCAATTTAATGAATAACTCACTGGTAATTAAAGGCTTTAAATTGACATAAGAAGAATTATAAGAATAAGCAATAGGATATGGCAAACATTAAGAAGAAGTACTCCGACAATGCACTGGCAATAGCCTACTAAGATTGTGCTCGTGGGCCACTAATCTCTGAAGTAGCTAAGCGTGCCACACATGAAATCAATAGTGCTTAAACAATAATATACATAAGGAGAAGCTTCAATACTATACTGTATCTGCTGGTCGAGCAAAGTCTAGCTGGGATATCTAAGGTTAAGAGACAATGGCTGAGCAAGCGGCTCGTAGCCTAGCGAGGTCCTTAAGACTGTGCGGCCAAATTACGGTAATTGACGGGATGCTCTCTTGAGAGATCCAGATCACTAGTATCTGGTTCTCTCCTGGCGATCCTCTCAAAGTCAAGCAAATGAGATAGCACAGTGTTGGGTGGCACAGGCAAAAGCCCTCACTCGCAACACAGTGCTAAACTCCCACGGTACACAGTCAGAAAGACCACCTAGGCGTTCCACGTCTCCGTTGCAATTGTACTGGTTCAACCGCAACCTAGTACTCATAGGAAATCACAACTCAGAAACCCTATCCCAGTCTAGCATTGCCTAAACCAGCAGAAAACAGGAACATGAATAATCGCACACAGGGAAATGCATATACGAGTGCAACAAACATCAATCAATCCTATTCTAGTTAACCCTTCCAAAAATAGGCTATCTAACAGGCACTTATCTCGTGAGAACTCAAGCGATAATACTTTGGCTGACTAAATCTGCACCAAAGGGGTCATGGAGGTTAAACAGGGACGAGAAGAGAAGAAGATAGGCTGTTCAGAGAGTAGAGAAAGTTCACATCAGTCGGAAGAATATGGATAGTTGCAAGGGATATGAGAAGTCGCTTTGCCTGATGAGTTCTGAAGAATGGTGGCAAGAACCTCTCTTTTTATACTCGGCCCTCTAGCGGCATATCTCAAACTACTTAAGGACCGCCCACTAGCAATCGTTACGTCATATTCTCTCTCAATCTGGGATCGACAAAGGATTTCCCACGCGCTGAGAGGGAGGAAGGGAGGAGGGAGGAGGGAGTGAGGCCTACACACCTCGTGGCGCGCTCACTGGCCGTCGTTACATAACTCTCTCTCTCATCATTGTATATAAGTCCCACACACAATACTTATATCTAATGATATAAAATAGAACTCGTTGACTCAGATGAAAACAAAATACATATTTATAATACTTATAGTACAACGGCTCACATAAACTAAGTTAGGAAACTCTACACAGACTACAGCCAAAGTTCCTGCCCTGACGATCCTAGCGAGAGTGGGGCCTGACTGGGCTTTCTGTACAGCATGCTCATACTCGACATGCGTCACACCTCCCCCAAGATTTTACTTGCTCAACCCTGAGCTAAAATCTGATATACAGAACCCCATCAAACCCCTCACACCCAGCGACCGCATGGCACTAAAACAACGCTGAGTTTATCACTAAAACACATCTTATATAAAAAAAAAAATTCACATTTCATAACTCCTCCCAACAATAGTAAAAGACATAATATCATGCTCCCAGAGCGAGCTTACAGCAGCTCAGCCGTTTGATAGTTCGTGGACTACTCAAACACTATAGGCTATGACAAACTTATACAATTATCTATATCAAAAAGAAAGAGTTTTTATATGATTTTTTATATTTTAATATGTTTTTTTTCCGGCTGCACTATAAGGGCAGCCTATTTTCTTCTATACCAAACGCTCAACAATCCTGCTTTACGACCCAATACGCTGGGCTACAACCGCGAGCCAACAAGCACCAAGCGCAAAATACTACTCAAACCAAAGCAGGAGGCTACCCGTGTGTCAATCTCTTCGGGATCATACACCTGTGATAGCCTACGACTGATCATCTACCCTCGATAAACAATCCGCAATCACATTGTCACATCCCGCAATATGCCGGATGTCCAGGTTATACTCCTGCAACATCAATGACCACCGGGTCAGTCTCATATTGCGATTGTGAAATTGATTTAGGAATCTCAAAGGGTGATGATCAGTGTAGATAACCACGACTGGGCCATAGGCTGGAACATACACCTCGAAGTGCCTGAGTGACAGCACAATCGCCAGTAATTCCTTTTCTATTGTAGAATAGTTCTTTTGTGCAGCATTGAACTTCTTAGAAAAGAAACTTACTGGGTGTTCCACACCTTCATTGTCTGTCTGTAGCAAGACGGCACCAGCCCCTACACCACTAGCATCTGTTGCCAGCTGAAAAGGCCTGTTAAAGTCTGGGGCCCTGAGTATCGGGTGAGTACACAGCAAATGCTTCACTAAATTAAAAGCCTTTTCACACTCAGGCGCCCACAAAAACTTTTTGTCTTTAGATAACAAATCTGTGAGAGGTGCCAACACCGTAGAGTAACCTTTTATAAAGCGTCTGTAGTAGCCTATCATACCCAAGAATCTCATGATCTGCTTCTTGGTGGTTGGGTGCGGAAATTTATTGATAGCCTGTACCTTGTTCTGAGGAGGGCACACCTGTCCCCTTCCCACTACAAACCCAAGGTACTGCACAGTGGCTTTTACGAAGTCACACTTTGCCAAATTTACTACCAGACTTGCTTCACTAAGTTTCCGGAACAAGGTCTCCAGGTGCTCACAATGGCTCTCAAAGTCGTCATCATAAATGATTACATCGTCCAAGTATACGGTGCAATTTGGAATGTCCTTGACAATTTCATTCATCAGGTTCTGAAACGTTGCTGGTGCATTCTTAAGTCCGTAGGGCATAACATTACACCGGTAAGTACTCCCGTCCACCACAAAACCACATACCTCTTTAGCGCGCTCGGACAAAGGTACTTGCCAGTAACCTTTTACTAAATCAACTTTAGACAAAAACCGAGCATTACCAATTTTATCAACACTATCATCAACCCGAGGAAGAGGATATGGGTTAGTTGGAGTCAAACCGTTTAGCCTACGGAAATCAATACAGAAGCGTACCTTGCCATCTGGTTTAGGCTGCAGTGTTACGGGGGAAGTCCATTTAACGGTACCTTTCTCTATCAACCCTCTACCGAGCATATACTCCAACTCATCCCTCAGAGCGGGTAGTTTTATGGGGGGCACACGGTATGGGATTGACTTAAAGGGTAGATGGTGCCCCACGTCAACATCATGCATAGCCTGAGTAGTGAGGCCTGGATGTTCAGCGAATACAGTGGGGTATAAACCGAGCAACTGACGGATAGCTTCAAATTGCGGCTCAGGCAAATGGGCTATAGCCTCGTCAGCCCTTAGGCTCGAGTTCCCCGCCCACTGATCCGCTGAAACATGGTGATCCCAGCTATCCTCCTCTGAAGCTTGACTGTCCCCCTCTCCTTCTCCACCACGGCCGCAACAAGCCAACACAGGGACAGTGAGAGGCTCAGAGGGGCGCCTCACATACTCTTTTATCAGGTTCACGTGACATAACTGATTCTTCTTCCTCCTGTCTGGAGTGGCAACAAGGTAATCTAGGTCCGAAATTTTCTCCACAATTTTATAGGGTCCAGTATACTTCGCCGACAAGGGGTTACCCACCAAAGGCAACAAAATCAACACCTCCTGTCCCACAATGAACTCCCGGAGCTTCACTTTGCGATCATACCTGTCCTTCATTAAAGCTTGTGACCCTGTTAAATTCCGACCTGCCATCTCCAGACTCTTAAGCATGCGCTCACGGCTTTCAAACACATACTTCAACAAGGAACAAGGCGGCACAGTTCCTTCCCAAATTTCCCGCAGCATATTAAGGGGGCCCCTGACTCGGTGTCCAAAAATCAGCTCGTTTGGACTAAATCCCAGGCTCTCACCAGGCACTTCCCGAGCAGCAAACAGTACATACGGCAATCCAAGATCCCAATCTCTTCCGTTATCAGCACAATAACACCTGAGCATGCTTTTAAGGGTGGCATGCCACCGCTCAAGCACCCCTTGGCTCTCAGGGTGATACGCTGACGATACCACCGCCCGTATTCCATGCTGTTGCATTGTTTGCTTAAAGAGATTGGAGGTGAAATTGGACCCCTGATCAGACTGAATCTCCTCCGGGTACCCGTACCTTGAAAAGTACCACAACAAGTTACTGACTACCGTCTTAGCCATGCCGTTTTTCATGGGGTATGCATCGGGGTATCTAGTGGCAACATCCATGATGGTTAACAAAAATTTATTACCAGCCTTTGTGGGAGGGAGGGGACCAACCATGTCAACAACAATCTTACTAAAAGGTGGCCCAATTACAGGAATAGGGTGCAACGGAGCTTTAGGAATAACTTGGTTTGGTTTCCCGACCCGTTGACAAATATCACATGAGTTTATCCAGGACTGCACATGAGACTTCATCCCCGGCCACCAAAACAACTTCCCCAAAGCCGCCACCGTTTTTCTTACCCCCAAATGTCCTGCCAGCGGTGTGTCATGCGCCAAACTCAGTAGGCTATCCCTGCACTCCCGCGGCACCATCAACTGGTCCACTACCCCGGACCCCATCTTCCAGCTACGGTTAGGGTCTTGAAAACGCCGATACAGGATGCCATCTAAATAAAAAAAATCTCCCGGCTGTGCATCACCGTCCTCGTCGAGCTCCACAGCTCCATTAGCACACGTTTGGAGCTCAGGGTCCTCCAGCTGCAACCGACGTATATCTGAGGGTGCCAAGCGATCTAACTGCTCCCGGAGCAATGCATGACCCTCCCCGATACTGAGCTGCTCCCTCTGTCTCTCTCGATGTTCATAACGTTGCTGTCGTGGAGACTCGTCATGCCCAGCCTCGTCACTCTCGATGACAGGCCCAGGGGCTACTCCAGAACTAAGTAATGGTGCTAATACTGAATCACCCAGGAGAGCCGCCGAGTCAAAACTCTTAAAACCAACTCCAGCTTTAGCCTCCTCCTGTTGATCGTTCCTCTGCTGGTCTGAAGACGGAGGATTAGGCTGTGACACTTTAGCTGCCCGAGCTCGGGTGACAGCACACGCCATGGGTTGTGCCTGGCACCGCTCGACCCACTCTCGCTCTTCCCTACTCACGTCGGCCGGCCTCTCGGCAACGACTAAGGGTAGAACCTCAGAAGCGGGCATTGCAAAGTCGTTGCCGAGAAGAAGGTCGACGCCCTCCACTGGCAGTTTCTCCACAATCCCAACATCCAATTCACGTGCCACACCATCCACCTCCAACTCCAACCGCACCAGCGGGTATGACCGAGTTGCATTAATACCCTGCACCACCACCACCCGAGCCGCATTTATAGGGTAGCCAGTCAAGTTTTTCATCAAAGTCTGGGAAGCACCTGTATCACGCAAGACCTCTACTCCATGCTTGCGCCCCGCCCACATCACGCAACCCCGTCCTCTATGGTCGCAAAAAACATCCTGAGCAGGGTTCGAGCCTCCCAGGTGCTTCTGCAGTGGCTGTGCCTCAGCCTCTGACGAACTGCCCCGGGCAAACTCAGAAGGCTTCAGAGACACACCAATGTTGCAGGCCAAAGACACAGCTGCTGTAGGTGGTTTGCTAGGACAGACTCTTGCAAAGTGCCCCTTTTTATGACATTGATAACACTCTAACTCCCCTTTGGGCTTCCCTTGGTACTGGGAAGGGCCCGGCCCCTTCTTAAATGGGACGGTGCTAGTCTTGTGGTCAGTCTTGGTATCATAACTCTTGTACTTGTTTGCATAAGATATATTACTAACTCGGGGGGGTGGGGCGTCACGCCCCTTGTTACCTGCCTCACTACGCTGGGCAGACCCGCACCCACGAATTAATGATAGCCGGAGGTCAGCCATCTCAGCTGCCTCCTGTAGAGTTTTTGGATTCTTTTCTTTAATAGTTAAAGTCATTTCTGCACCTGTACACTTATAAAACTGCTCGAGCAGAAACAGCTCAGTCAACTGTTCGGCCGTCTCAGCTTTCTCAGAACGTGTCCAGTTTGTAAGTGCATCTTTTAAGTCCCGGGCATGTTCAAGAAAGGTCGCCTCCCTAGTCTTTGTAACACCCCGAAACTTCAATCGATATGTTTCTGGTTGCAACTCGTATGCCCGTAGGACAGCTCTCTTCAATTCTGGGTAGTCAATGCAAGACTCTAAAGGCAGTGCATCATAAGCCTTCAGACCCTTACCCGTAAGTCTTGAGGAGACCAGAGCTGCCCACTTCTCTTCAGGCCAATTATGCTCCCTACACTTCTTCTCAAAACGATTAAAAAATTCTGTGACTTCAGTTTCACTAAATGCCGGCACCAACTTGACTAAGTGGGACAAGGACTGTTCTCTTACTTGGCCCTCACGGCCCATCCGAATCCCTGTCGACTCTGCACGAGTCTTATCTAAATCTATTTGAGCACAATATTTCTCTGAGTCGTACCTAAGCTCAGCCTCGTGCCTCCTAGCCTCAATCTCATGCCTCCTAGTCTCATTCTCCTGCTTCCTAACCTCAGTCTCATGCCTCCTAGACTCATTCTCCATCTCCTGCTTCCTAGCCTCATTCTCCATTTTAGCAAGCTCGAGTTTAAATATCATCTCAGGAGACAGGCCGGAAGAGGGAGCTGCCACTACTGAAGGAGGGGGGGCAAGAACTGGGGAACCACCATACGCACCGCCCGAGGGCACTCCAATCTTCCAATGCTCATCCCTCTGTGGGAGAGTGCTAACCTCCGGCAACTGAGTGGACGGCACTGTGGGAGTCGAGTGAGAGGGGATCTGGGGAGGAACCCCCCCAAACGCCCTCTCCTCCGAAAC
>JBAKBP010034023.1:0-21195 GCA_037953745.1 Lithodes maja | reverse complement strand
ATATACAAATAACAATCATGAACTCGTAACTGAGCAATCAAGAGGTGTTGACGAAATCTGCTTTATTTTTATTTACTTCCTCTCTGGACGACATGCTGATGAAAAGGTCGATCAGTGTTCCATCATTGTTATTCTCTAGTACTTCATAGGGCTTTATCTTCCCCTTCCTATAGAACGATACTGTATAATCACAGCCGGTTAATGCATGCAGCCCAGGTAATGCTGCAGAGAGTCCCGCTTGCTTCATCTCTAATGTTTTGCCAATACTGGTTACATCAATGTACCTTCGACAGTTGCCTGAACCACAGTCCATAATGATCTGCTGTAATGGTAACCCTTTTCGTAAGTTCCGACCAAGCATGACCAGCATTAGAACGATGACATCTGTGTCCATGGCTCGAATAAGTATACTGTCAGTTATGGAGGCAGTATGGAAAGCCAGAAGGGTATCTGCTTCCTCATGGTCTCCTTGCAATGAGCTTGGATAGTTGACAGTCATCTTCCCACTTTCATTGTATGTGATACAAATACCCTTGCCCCCATGAAATAGAACAAGGGTCTTCTGGCCAAAAATTGGCCCGTACTGATCTTTCTGCCATTCATTTAGAAGGAATTTGGCCAGTTGATCCTTGAAAATACCATTCTGCAGCAGCTTTTGGCAACTCTGTCAAGGTGTTTGCTCGCTACCACAAATAAGGAATGGTTGATCTTGAGCTCCACATATTTTTTTTGTTCAGTCACTTTAAGGGAAGAAGCCACATATTAGTCAAACAAAATGTGTATTTGATTTCCAATGGCAATGCTGAAGCAAACGTGCCCTAACACGTTCCTTGCAAGATCTCAGTATGAGGATATGTTGCCCGTGGCTGAACAAATTATAACAAGCAACAGTTAGTCATCAATCAGTATTGCATCAATATGTGGCAGGGTTCTCACTCCATCTTGCATAGATTCCAGTTTGTTCAAGAGCTTGCTTTTTACTGTCTTTAAAGGTGAACGATCAGGTTGAGCAATGGAGAGTGGAACATTACTGATAAGATAGCTAACAAAATGTCTCTAATCGAAGTTAGTTTTCTCAGTTTTACTACTAGCATCCGGATAAACTTGTCTCGTTGATTACTGATTACAGAAGAGGGTCTTGAGCTTGTAGAATGCTTGGCTTTCATGTTCTCACAGGCTAAATTATTCACTTTCCTCCATTTTATTGGCTTCGCTAATCTGGAGCTATCCACACCACACTGCTCTCCGAAGTTCATGTGCAGATCATGACCAATTGATAACGAATCAATGAGGTACTCCTGGGTGGTTGCAGACACCTCCTTTCCTGTGGCAATGTTCAACAGCCATGCAGATGTGGAGGCAATTCCAGAGAAGGTTATCAAAAGATTCGGTTACTGCACTGATAAGAGCTTGAGTTTAATGATTATCCTTCTTGATCCTAGTAGCCTGAAGTTGTGTCCTTGGTTGCTCTTTTGGTAGGAGTACCGTCAGTCATTTTAACTCGGTTACCATCATTCTTCGCTGGGTTGATGTAATGTACCACCGCTATATTGCATTTGGAGAGTTATGAAATCCGACAATTCCCCTCATCGGTGATGCTGTATCTCTGTTCACAGATTGCTCAAGTGTCAGATCTATAGCTGTCCTTCAAAAGTCAAAGGATGTGCGACAAATAGAAAAGGCTCCCTTCTCCAGTACTGAGCGAATCTGGGGTTCTGCTGTCTCAAGCTTGGTTAACCCATGGACAGCGAGCATCCTCATATGAGTCTGTACTAGGCGACGGCGAGCGTCCTCATATGAGCCAAGGCCTAAAAAAAAACTTTTAACCCACTCCGACATATGACGCGATTTTGAGCCGATTAGGGATGCTTTAAAGCCTTTGTTACCATCAGGGGAATTTAGAAACCTTTAGTTTAGTTACTTCAACCTCTGCAGCTGTCTTTGAGTTAGTTGTGGGCAGAAAACTAATTTTTGGGAGGTAATTATAAGAGTGAGAGAACTTTATTTCTTATTGCTAATCTGGCAACCTCTGCGTCATATGAGTCTGAAGGGGTTAACATCTAACTGTCAGTACCCGTCATATGACGGGCTAGAGAAAAACTGACAATGTTGCGGTACCCGTCATATGACGAGCGGCATTTTGAGAACATTATCGGCTCTGAGAGAGAGTCCACGCGTTGGGAGGATGATAGGTGGGCTCTGACCGTTCGGCCCGACCACAGAGCCGCGACTGAGCTCCCGACTGCAACATTCCAAACTCACGGCCTCGCAAGACCAGGAACAAACTGGGGAAATAACCTTATTTTAAGGTTTTTCACCTCTCGTTGCGCGATCGCTACAGGATAACCCGTGGTTGTAGAGGGATGATTCAGGTGTCATTGGAAAGCTCTATTATCGCCCTTTCACGGATACATCATTGTATTACGCTGTGCCTCTTCTTTATGCATGAAAAAGAGCATGGCATGAAGCTCGTTTAGGGTAAATATGCTCGCTTGGCAGGTAGTAGATGATGTTATAAACGGCCCTGCTCTTTGGGAGTTAAAAGGCCCCAGTAGCACTTAAAACAAGTGAAATGGTGTTTAAGTGAGATAATTCCCCTCCATCCCTCCTATCACTCCTCCACATGTGTCAAAATCCCCTCCTTCCCCCCTTTCAATTATCACCTATATTTTCCTCTTATTACCATCTTTATTGGTGTATTTATTGTGCTAACATCTCCAATCCGGTTCCAAGGCATGGTGCCAGACCTAGCAAAAGTGTGGTGTGCTAGAGAGTGTGAGGGAGTGTGTCATTCTGGCTTCAGGCCTTGCGAGTGGAGGATGTGACTTGCATCAGCTCCACACTTCATGAATGACCGGTCGGCGCTTTTGACCATCCAGACACTATTTTCACTTGTTTTATTGTTGTTACATGTTATTATCTTCTTATTAAACGTAAAGTAGGCGCATATGATTAAGTAATAACGATATTAATGGTAAAATGACAAATTTAGTCAGGAATTAACCAAATTACCTTCGCCCACCGCGACGTTTCAAATACCATACCTACGCACTTCTTAGGTTAAGAAAAGTACCCCTCATCGGGCATAGTTTGGGAGGTTGAGGCCAAAGAAGACATCAATAATTGATGGAAGTATGGTAATGTAACCATCAATGTCATTTGTTCGCAATGCTCGCATAATGTCTGTGCGTAACCGATTGATCAGCGGCTCGCTTGGTGTAGTGACTAGCGTCTCGGACTTCCACCCAGAAGGCCCGGGTTCGCGCCCACGCTCGGCGCATTAAAGATTTTTCACAAGCACTGAGTCGTTACCATCCCTCATGAGCAAAGGGATGGGGTAGTAGTACAGGACCCCAATGGAAATACGCCTAATCGGCCTTATTGAGCTATCCTTAGCTAGCTTAGCATGCGCTAGCTTTAAGAACTATTATTATTATTATTATTATATATCCACACCAGAACTTAGCTGTTGGACCCAGACCACCCTGCATGACACTCGTAAAGAACTGGTCATGTTGTTCCAAGTGCTCTCTGAACATTTGATCTTCCAAAAAGGGTTTCACTTCACTGCAATCTCTGTGGGCATCTTTTTACCATATTCTCAGTTCATCTAATTTTTCAAGTGGGAGAGTTGACAAGAAGCTATTATACAGTTTACTTTCCATTGCTAAGGCCAAGATTTCGTGGACTCTGGTGCAGTGATTGTAATACTTTCCTTGTATAAATCCATTGAGCGAACCTTCTGCCAGTATCTCATATTCTGTAAGGAGGTGTTCAACCCCAAATTAGTTGGTGTAAGTTCCCACAGCTCCGTAACAGGCCACCTCAAGATGAAAGTTACCCAATATTATAAGTAGTCGATCAAACGACGGTGCTTCAAGCGACTGAATCGTGTATGCTTTCAGAGCAATTGCCAGGTCGTATGTAACAACTGCATAATCCTGATTTGTATCAATGGCGATCTTCATGCTTCTTTTCATAGTTTCTTTCACAACATCATTTCTTGTGGGTGATGCCTAAATGGGATCCATGTAACAATTCTTCTGTTTTGGCAGGCCATCTTGGATAAACTGTGAGAAGAATCCAACAAAAAGAGGTTGTGGCATAACCTGGGAGAGTATCAACCAATAGAAATCAATCTTACATTGAGTGACAGCATGTTGCACATAGATGATGTTTTTATGAAAAATCTTAACCTGGTGGATCTTGAAGGTTTGGTAGGTCCATTACAATAAATAATGTTTCAGTTGTGTATTACTTATTATTCCCTATGATGAGCTTACACTTGTATACCTGTTTTCAGGCAGTAACTAAAATATCTAGTGTAGACTATTAGTACCACAGGGCCAAGGAGTCCAACTTTGGGGGTGTCTGGTACCAATATGACAACGACCCAAATGTCTGGAGTTACCTGTTTTACATTCTATAGATACAACTTGATAATTTGGCATTCATTTTATTTGGTATCGGCTCATCTAGGCTAGCCAAATCTGTAGGCCCCTTTAGAGGGGTCTGGTGGCTATTTAGCAGCGAAAAAAAATATTTGTTGTTTGTATTGTTGATATATGTTATGTAGTGTGCCCATAATGGTAGCATTTCTAAGTGGTACCTCAGTCATCTATGGTAGACCCATTTTTGGGCCCTTCAGGTAGGACCCCAGACCCACACGCAACGGGGGGTCCCCGGCAGACTACCATATCTGTACATCCCAAGTGACCCCCTACATACTCCCACACTCAATTATTGGTACCTAGTTCGTCTACCCTGAAGTCGCCGGGATCCTGGTCTATTAGTTCTTCATTCTGCTTTGCTTCCTTTATAAGAGATTTCACTTGTCTACACATATTATTGAGAGAATCTTAATCTCTTTGGTCTTGACTTCTTTTGGCCTTTCTGTATGCAACCTTTCTTTTTCTAATTGTTGAAGCTATGTCACTTGTGAACCATTTTGGTTGGGTTGAGCCTGATTTGGTAAACTTAGTAGGAACGAATGCAGCATGTTGATCCATAAACTGATGTTTGAATGAGCACCAAATTGCATTAACATTCTCACCCTCAAGTCTGATCTGGGATACGCTTCCCTGATGGTCCTCAAAATTTGCATAACGGAAATCTAGTTTTGCACTCCGAGGGTTGGTGGGTCTGCTGCTAAAGGTGCGAAGAGAGAACCTAATTAGTTTGTGGTCACTACCTCAAAATGCTTCTCCAACAGAGAAGCTGGTCACACTTTCATCTTCAGTGGTGAACACAAGATCTAGTATATTGTTCCCTCTATTTGGCTAGTTCATCCATTGGGTCAAACAATTATCGTTGGTAAAGTCCACAAGACATCTACCTTCAGCATCGGCAGTTCTTGCTTCCCAGTCTACTATACAATTGAAGTCACCTAAGATCACACTGGTTTTACCCTTGATAACAGCACTCAGTCTTGTGTACAGAAGTTCATCCTTTTCCATAATTTGATGTGGAGGCATATACACCAGAACAATCCTATAGCTAGAGTTACCTAGATTAAGGTCTACTCCAAGCAGTTCATGTTCTGACCTGATCTTGCAGTCAATTGGATTTAGAAAACCTTTGATGTACACAAGGATTCCACCCCCTTCCTGCATGGTTCGGTCTTTGTGGAACATTCTATATCCTGGTATTTCAAATTCCCCAACATAATCTCTGGTATCACTGTGAATCCAAGATTCAGTGAAAGCCACTACATCGAAGCATTCTGTAGACAACAATGCCCGAAGTTTGGAGAATGTATTCCTAATTGACCTGGCATTAAATAATACTACCTTAAGGGGGTTCAGGTTTTCTTAGAACCCCTAGCTTACCCCGTTTCCCGAAGAGAAAGGGGTCTCTGGGGGTAGTGCATTTTCTTTCACACTATCAGAGATGTTACAATTCCCTATGTTTGGTGAATCCTCATTTGAGGTAGAAGAACCACTATCTAGTAGTTCAGAAATTGGCAACTGAGGTGTCGAGTCTAGAATGAGTTGCGAGACATCTCTCAATCTATTGGGGAACTCTGCCACTTGTTGAGAGAGAGAGAGAGAGAGAGAGAGAGAGAGAGAGAGAGAGAGAGAGAGAGAGAGATGGGAAGGCTGGGAGGGGAGCTGGGTTATTATTGCATGATTATTGAAATGGCTGGGTTGGGAAACCAGGGCAAGGCTATGACGGTAGAGACCCTGATCATGCCGGGAAAGGAGCAGCCTAACAACACCAGAATAGCTGTAATAAAGGAAACAAAGAGGAACAGGAGAAGACAACACCAAGAGAAGGAGAGAGACAATAAGACCCGACCAGTTTCGCAGGCTTTAATACCTGCCGGAATAGGCCAGCCTACCCCTTTACCCAGACCTACCCATGATCTAATCTCCGGGAGTCTAGGTCAGTCTGCCCGAGAAAGGAGTTCGAGCACAAGCCAACCACAGGGACCCCTGCTGCTACAATGGCAAGGACAGAGACAAACGCCCAAGGCGGGCTCCAGCCCGATTTGCAATATAGGGAGGAACTATTTATGCAAATTGCCCACCAAGAACCATTGCAATATCGACATCGATGGGAATACCAGCATCCCCTCTACAGCACCTCCCGGGAAGACTGGGAATAGTGCAACCAAAGTGATAAATAAAGAACCTATGGCCTGCAGACTAAGAAAAGCCAAATGTCACGATGAACAGAAAATCAATCATTACGCAACCATGCCACCCTTTAAAAATAGGAGGTCCATATCGAGAGATCGAGAATCTCCGTAGGTTTAGATAAATAACTCCTATGTATTTTTAGGATAAGAATTTCCTTCACTATAGCCAAAACAATGATATCCACATGTCCCTATGTTATTGAGATAAACCGACTATAGTCTGACTGAAACTGAAGGAAGTTAGTAAATACTATTGCTTCCTTTCACTGGTTAAGCTGGCTGTGGGAAAGGATTGGTATTGAGTCTCAACCTGAACGAGAGTATGTAGAGGAGCCCGGAACCCACTTCCCCTGTACCTGAGAGAGAGGCCGTTCCCCCTGACGTCCAGCCCAGCAGAACAACGAGTCCTACGTCGTCCAGATTCTCGTTCATGGCTACCTCTACCCTTTACCCTGAGTGTCTCTTGAGTGTTCTAAGTTGTGGCTGTTATTGTGAAGGTAAGATAAAATATGCGAGTATTCAATTAAGCCTACATTTAATTATAGATCTGTGCCTAAGATCTATCCTGAACCTTTGATACCCGTGTAAGATTCCTATAACTTTGATCCGTACAGTGATTCATTAAGTACGAGATATTGCTAAGAGAAACTTGTGTTAATCCTTCAGACCCTTAATTGTAAGTACGTTACATAGTCATTTTTACATGTGTTACTTTTTTTTTTTTTTTTTTTTCTATATTCCAACTTACTCCCTCTCGGGCATAGGCTGAGAGCCTGGACATTCACAGCTGTACAATGAGCATTGAAGCCTGTGAGGTCTTGTTCCAGAAAACTCAGATTTTATTCGTATGTGTTTATTATTCTTTGTGTATCCAAGTCGAAGTGAAAGTGTATACCGTGAACTGATTTGTTTCTTAAATCCAATATATACCTAGAACCGACGCCCAATTCAGGATCCTTATATCCGCGTAATTATCGCCAGAGAATACTTGTAATACTATGTCCCTTATTTGAAAGTCAAGAACCCTTTCCGTTGAGTTAGAATTAATTCTTTATCAAGATATCTGATCTCTATTAGTTCTTGTGAATAATCTGATGATATACGTTACTCGGGTCATGTAATTCTTTCCACACCCATCTAGGAATTCAGATTGTACATTCCTTGATCGATTCCGCCTACTATTTGGCTATTGATTCTATTTATTACTTTATCTAGTAATCCATTGATTATAATTGTATTTACGTTATAATACAACGCTACAGTAGTTCTGCGTTCTTTTAGGAATTTGTTAATTTATTCAGAACCCCTTTCATGCCATATATGGTATTTCATAAGTGCAACTTCGTTGTGTACGCCCATTCAAGATAGCTCTTTGTTAACCCCTCCTCCCCGGGCTGTCTTACCCAATGACGGTCGCCCCTACCCGGGCGAAATGGCTGAAAAACGTCTAGGCCTAGGCTACCGTATTTATGTTTATTTTCACTGCTAGAACTTTCCCACTCATCTATAATCGTAGTGCGGTTTTCAATCTGTATTTTGGCATTGAGTAGAGCTCTGTAAGTCAACTGGTTCAGTTGTGATGACGATTTCAGTGGAGCCAATATTGCAGAGATGTTGCCAATATGGGGGCTTTTTAGACACTAATTTCGTCATGACGTCAGAACAATAACATTGAGGAGTCTTCTCCTTCTTGTTTTCGGAGGTGCGGTGACGAACGCTTGGGTTTGTTGACATACGTCGTACGCACGGCGTTCAGACCAAGCTTAATTAGGCTATTAAGCTCATGCCTTAGATAAGGCATACCGGGTAGCGGCCCTTGTTTCGTGCTGTCCTTACTTAAGGCAGACCGGGTAGGAAGGGGTAAGCTATATTACCACACTCTTTCATTTGCGTTTCTTAATTAGTTGGTTAATTTATTCCAATCTATATTAAATTATATTTTATCTATTCCGATTCAGTCACTATATTTACTGTGAATCTGAGTACCTCAACCCGTGTTATTTGACCTCATCTATGATCGAATATTATTGTTTGTGTCTCCTGTGAGAGATCATTCGCAATAACTCTTAGATGGTTGAATTCAAATTTAAACTATCTTCCTTCCTAGAGTCAATTAGAATTCATATCTTTAATATTTGATTTTCTATCGCATTAAAGTGAATTGTTATTTTCATGGATCCCAGTCCTTCTGACCTAGAGTCCTCAGGGCGGCACCTTTGATGGTCTCACCTGAACGTGGCCAAATTCCCCTTTGCCCACCACGTAGACTCACACGCAGCTGAGCGATAAGTTCCATATTGTACCTTGTCTTTGTCAGAATACTTCGCGTTATACACTTTACTCGCATATGTATTATTGTCAATGATTCTTGTTTGTGTATATGTGTATCTGTCTATCATTGCGTATTTTCACTCTTCAATTACTATTGTTACGACTGAGGTTTAAATATATCAGGGCTCTTATTCATTGGACTAGTAATGGCATAAATGTTACAACGGAAAGCGTTAGCTCCAACCTCTGATGTATATTCCCAGTGAACAAAGAACACAAATACTCTACAGAGTTCTATATGCAATAATAGGCTATCAAACTCTCAATAAATGTGCGTCTACTCTAGGCTTAATGTTATGTGAAAACAGCCTATTACTACCTATAACCGAAGGTGCTTGGTTATGGTATGCAAAGTAAGGTGGTAAGAGAAGTTACAGCTTACGTTACTTTAATCAATATATGTCAGGCACTCCTGCATGAAAGAAAGTGCACTAAAGTCCTTCAACACTAACAAGGAATCTTCTTTAAATGTTAGATGCTATAAAGATGCTCGTATCGGAAATGGAACCCAAAAATGCAGGCAGCGGAACATTGCTCGTGCAGGCTATGCACACAAAAAGGCAGAATATATAATGCAGTCGGGGCCAAGAATATCCTAAACACTACAACAATAATAATAATCGCCACGACAATGCAGTATTCCTATCAACAAAAAGAGCCTTAAGTCGTTTGTGTCTCAATACATCAAACTAGGCTGCGAAATGCTTGTGTAATCATAAACGGGTATACATAAAAAGAGTAATTGGTTTAATATACTTAATGTCTACTGTGACTGATAAAGTCTAGCTAGAGTCAATGATACGAGATACTGGTGCGCATGGCATGCCGCATAGCCTAGTGCAAATCTCAAGTCTGTGCGTCAAATATTACGTTATAATGAAGGGTAGCCCTCTTGAGAAACCTTAATACCGAAGTATTGAGAATTCTCCTGGCGTACCTCAAAGACAAACAACGAGCTTAGAACATTGCAGAATGGTATAGGCAAAAAGCCCTCATTCATGCATGCTCTACTCTCAATGGCACACAGACTAGAATTTACTCAATCAACTCCAGTTCTCAGGTATGTCGTGCAGCTTTTTCCTAAAGCCAGCACTCATAGGAAACAATACCTTATAATATCAGACTCCTAGTCTAGCATTATCTAATCCAGCAGAACACTAATAATTATAGGAAGCGGCAATATGAAAGCCAACCAATGCTTCGTGATCAACTTATCTTAACACTAACATACATGGGTTATATCAGACCTTAACGCACAATACAACTGGCCAGCATGCAGCTGATTTTGCAGAGTTAACCAGAGGGGGTATAATATTAATAAAAAGGTGGTGAAAGATATGAAAAAGGTAGCAAGGGAAAAAGATGGATGCGTTCTAGAAACCAGATCTGAGGGAGAGAGTGGCGAGGAACTGTATATATACTCGCACTAGCTCGAGGTGCGTGGGAAAAAAGCAGTTACAAGTCCTCTAGCCACTAGCAAGGAAGCTAGCAGCATGGTAAGGACCTCTCTCCACCAACCCCCACGAGGCAGCCAGCCGGGACGTCATCGAGCGGGACAAAAACACTGCGCGCTCCCTCTCACTCTGTTCTACTCTCTCTCTCTCTCCCAGATCCCATCATTACTAGTTAATGATAAAACATATACTTTACAATTAAATATATAAAGCCTTGACATGGGTGAAAACAAAGAGCCTTTCTGAACTGCCCATGACACGAGCTTTCATATGAAATAAAGCACACTCTAATACATAAACTGTAGCCCCATCCACTGCCCTGGCGATCCTAGCGAGTCACTGTAGGACAAGCCATGCGGTTCTAACGGAGTGGTTAACGTCACACCCCCCCCAAGATTTTTCTCAGAGGCCCCAAGGCTCACAAAAATCTGATGGTTAGAACCCATGCTATATCTCCACTTCCCATCACCCAGCGGCAGTAAAATATCTGGCACAGTTCTTCAACAAAACATTTTTCAAAATTATAACCCTCCCCAACACCATAGGTTAAATTATATGTAGTTATGCTCCTCAAGAGCGAGCTTCTCTAGCCCAGCATTCTGAGAGGAGTGCAACTCAGAATTACTGCTATAACATACTAAACTAATTCAACTATCAAAGAAAGTTTTTATTTGATTTTTTATGTTTATAATTTGTTTATTTCGGCTGCACTATAGGGGCAAGCCTAGTTTTTTCTTCTATACCAAACGCTCAACTCCTGCTTTACGACCCAATATGCTGGGCTACAACCGCAAGCCAACAAGCACCAAGCGCAAAATACAATTCAAACTAAAGCAGGAGGCTACCCGTGTGTCAATCTACCCAGGATCATATACCCTTAAACGACCATCTGCAACCACGTTGTCACAACCGGCAATATGGCGTATGTCCAGGTTATATACCAATAACCTTAGTGACCACCTGGTCAGCTTCATATTCCGATTGTGAAACTGGTCCAAGAACTTGAGAGGGTGATGATCTGGGTAAACTACAACGACCGGACCATAGGCTGGAACATAGACCTCGAAATGCCCCAGCGCAAGCACAACCGCTAGCAGCTCTTCCTCGACAACAGAGCAGCTCCCCTGGGCCGAATTGTACTTCTCCGAGCAGAAACTAACAGGATGCTCCAGCCCATCATCGTCCTTTTCCACAAGGACGGCACCAGCCCCCACACCACTAGCCTCCGTTGCTAGTTGGAAAGGTAGGCTAAAGTCAGGGGCCCTGATGATCGGGTGAGTGCACAACAGGTGGTTTACTTCTCTAAACACCTTCTCACACTCAGGCGCCCATTTGAACTTCTTATCCTTCCAGTTATCCTCCACCTGAGCTTGACTGTCCCGTTCTCCTTCTCCACCTTGACTGCTAAACGTCATCACAGGCACAGTGAGAGGCTCAGGGGGGTGCCTCCCATACTCCTTCATGGGATTAACATGACATAACTGTTTGCGCTTCCATCTGTCTGGAGTGGCTACCAAGTAATCCAGGTCTGATAGCTCCTCCACCACCCTATAAGGACCAGCGTACTTCGCGGATAAGGGGTGACCTACAAGGGGCAGTAGAATCAACACCTCCTGACCCACGTGAAACTCCCTGAGTTCAACCTTGAGGTCGTACCTGTCCTTCCTGAGGGCCTGAGAGCTAGTCAAATTACGGCCAGCCAACTCCAGACTGCGCAACATCCGTTCTCGACTGTTGAGGACACACTTGAGCATAGAACAAGGTTTTTCTGCGCCCTCCCATACTTCTTCAACCATATGGAGAGGCCCTCTGACACGGTGTTCAAAGACGAGCTCATTAGGGCTGAATCCCAAACTCTCCCCAGGTACCTCCCACACAGCAAACAAAACACATGGCAGGCCAAGACCCCAATCCCTCCCACTCTCAAAGCAACAACAACGAAGCACAGATTTCAAGGCTGAGTGCCATCGCTCTAACACACCCTGGCTCTCCGGATGATACGCAGATGACACAACCCCAACAATCTCATGCTGCGGCATTGCTTGAACCAAGAGGCTAGAAGTGAAGTTGGGTCCCTGGACTGACTGAATCCCCTGCGGGTAACCATACCGGGAAAAATACACTAGCAAGCTTCGGACCACCGTCTTCGCCGACCCATTTCTCATAGGGTACGCGTCAGGGTACCTTGTTGCCACATCTCCCGACTGTGCATCACTGTCCTCCTTCAACTATTTCGTCTTTTTAAGTCCATCCTCTGCCCCTTCAGGAACAGTTACTGGGTCTTCTCCAGACTCGAAATGTGGTCCTAATAATGAGTCCCCGAGAAGGTCCGTTGACACTAAACTCTCAACCGCATCAACTTTCAACCCCTTCTCGGTACCCTTCCTCCGCTGATCTAAAGATTGTTGACCAGAATGTGATTCCCTGGATGCAGAATCTCCGGTGACAACACACGCCATAGGCTGCCCCGGACACTTCTCAACCCACTCCGGCTCCTCCCTACTCACGTCGGCCGGCTTCTCGGCAACGACCAAGGGTGGAGCCTCAGAAGTAGGTCCCGCAAAGTCGTTGCCGAGAAGGAGGTCGACGCCCCCAACAGGTAACTTCTCCACAATTCCTACATCCAGGTCACGAGTCACACCATCAACTTCCACCTTCATTCTTACAAGCGGGTATGACCTTGTCGCATTAACTCCCTGAACCACAACCACCCGCGCCGTATTGACAGGTTTACCAGTGAAATTTCTCAACAGTGTTTGCGATGCCCCAGTGTCACGCAAAATTCTCACCTCATGTCTTCTACCCCCCACTCCACACAACCGAGTCCCCTGTGGTCACTAAAGGCATCACGGACAGGGAATAAGCCTTCCGGATCCTTCTGCACTGGCAGTGTATTTACCTCGGAAGAAATGCCTCTAACAAACTCCGATGTCCTCTTGAACACTCCAATGCCGTGAGCAAAAGACACGGCTGCCGGAAGAGGTCGACTTGGGCACTCATTTGCCTTATGACCCTCCTGGTGGCAACTAAAACACATAAATTTTTGGTTTCGGCTTGTACTGTGATGTAAAAGGCCCCTGACTTTTCACATACGGTGTGGTGTAAGGTTTGGATTCAGTTTTAGTTTCATGGCTCTTCTGTTTAAATGTGTCATTGTTCCGGGGAGGGGGAGGATAACGGTCCTTAGCACTTACATCGTACTTCTGTGAGGACCCGCAACCCCGAATCAACGACAGCCGTCGATCAGACATTTCTGCTGCTTCGACTAGAGTTCTTGGGTTTTTCTCCTTCAAGTTCAAAGTTAGATCACCGCCCGTGCTCTTAAAGAACTGCTCCAACATCATTAACTGCTTAATTTCATCAAATGTTGTGACCTTCTCAGATCGGAGCCAGTTCCCCATAGCACCGGACAAGTCCCGGGCGTGTTCCAAAAAGGTGCTATCTCTTCCCTTAGTTACACCCCGGAACTTCAAACGGTACGTTTCTGGTTGCAGTTCGTAAGCCCTCAGGACAGCCTCCTTGAGATCCTCATACACAATACATGACTCCAAAGGTAACGCATCGTAGGCTTTAAGGCCCTTGCCTATTAATCTAGAGGATACAAGTGCTGCCCATTTATTCTCTGGCCACTGGTGTTCCTGGCACTTCTTCTCAAAGCGTGTGAAAAATTCTGTTACACCACTCTCATCAAACACCGGAACCAGTTTCAATAAGTGCGAGAGAGACTGCTCATGAACACGGTTACCAGCCCCAAGTCGCTGTCCCGTTGTCTCTACTCGCGACTTCTCTACATCCATGTCGGCACAGTACCTAGTCGACTCTAAATCAGCTGGGATTTTTGCTAGCTCTATGTGCTGGTGACTTTTTCTCTCTTCTATCTTGGCTCTCTCTTCTATCTTGGCTAATTCTAATTGCTGCTGAAGCTCACCTGCCCTTTGTTGCTGCTGAAGCTCACATGCCCTTTGTTGCTGCTGAAGCTCACATGCCCTTTGTTGCTCCTCAGATACCCTGATAGCCTTTCTCTCTTCGATCTTAGCTAATTCGAGCTGAAACAATAATTCTGGAGTTAACCCTTGAGGAGGTGAAGGTGCTACAATGTTTGAAATTACCGGTGGTCCCCCCAGGGGCAACCCACCCTGCCAGTCACCACCCAACTGTGGAAGCGTACTCGGGGTCGGCAAACCACTGGGATGGCTGGGAGTCGAGTGTAGGGGAAGCATGGCCGAAGGGCTCTGAGCACTCAACCCATCTCGCTCACCAGTCACCCTGCCCAGTACACACGTTATCAAGTTATCCTTGGTCATGCTGCTAGTAACCGCATTACCGATAGCTGTGGCCAGGCATTGAAGACCGTACCGATCCATACCCTCCAACCGCTCGGCAGTAACAGGCCATTGCAAAAATATCCTAGCATCCTCCTCACAGTTCACCTGATTAACCATATCATCATACTGCTGTTCCTCAGTTTCGACATTACGTACTGTGTCTCCATTCTCCTCTGATCCGGTATAAGACATGATGCTCACAAAAATTTCCCACCTCAATATTCAGAAAAGAAGTACCCCAAACTCTTATACCTCGATATACACACAAAAATTTTCGGAAATACTCAAGGGCTATACTATGTTGCAAAAAAAAAATATTCTTGCTGATCCCCGCAAAATATTCTCCAAAACAACAAATGTTCCCTGCTAATAAATGTAGGTTCACCAAATCCTAGGAAAGGTCGCCATTTGTTACGACTGAGGTTTAAATATATCAGGGCTCTTATTCATTGGACTAGTAATGGCATAAATGTTACAACGGAAAGCGCTAGCTCCAACCTCTGATGTATATTCCCAGTGAAAAAAGAACACAAATACTCTACAGAGTTCTCTATGCAATAATAGGCTATCAAACTCTCAATAAATGTGCGTCTACTCTAGGCTTAATGTTATGTGAAAATAGCCTATTACTACCTATAACCGAAGGTTCTTGGTTATGGTATGCAAAGTAAGGTGGTAAGAGAAGTTACAGCTTACGTTACTTTAATCAATATATGTCAGGCACTCCTGCATGAAAGAAAGTGCACTAAAGTCCTTCAACACTAACAAGGAATCTTCTTTAAATGTTAGATGCTATAAAGATGCTCGTATCGGAAATGGAACCCAAAAATGCAGGCAGCGGAACAATGCTCGTGCAGGCTATGCACACAAAAAGGCAGAATATATAATGCAGTCGGGGCCAAGAATATCCTAAACACTACAACAATAATAATAATCGCCACGACAATGCAGTATTCCTATCAACAAAAAGAGCCTAAGTCGTTTGTGTCTCAATACATCAAACTAGGCTGCGAAATGCTTGTGTAATCATAAATGGGTATACATAAAAAGAGTAATTGGTTTAATATACTTAATGTCTACTGTGACTGATAAAGTCTAGCTAGAGTCAATGATACGAGATACTGGTGCGCATGGCATGCCGCATAGCCTAGTGCAAATCTCAAGTCTGTGGGTCAAATATTACGTTATAATGAAGGGTAGCTCTCTTGAGAAACCTTAATACCGAAGTATTAAGCATTCTCCTGGCGTACCTCAAAGACAAACAACGAGCTTAGAACAGTGCAGAATGGTATAGGTAAAAAGCCCTCATTCGTGCATGCTCTACTCTCAATGGCACACAGACTAGAATTTACTCAATCAACTCCAGTTCTCAGGTATGTCGTGCAGCTTTTTCCTAAAGCCAGCACTCATAGGAAACAATACCTTATAATATCAGACTCCTAGTCTAGCATTATCTAATCCAGCAGAACACTAATAATTATAGGAAGCGGCAATATGAAAGCCAACCAATGCTTCGTGATCAACTTATCTTAACACTAACATACATGGGTTATATCAGACCTTAACGCACAATACAACTGGCCAGCATGAAGCTGATTTTGCAGAGTTAACCAGAGGGGGTATAATATTCATATAAAGGTGGTGAAAGATATGAAAAAGGTAGCAAGGGAAAAAGATGGATGCGTTCTAGAAACCAGATCTGAGGGAGAGAGTGGCGAGGAACTGTATATATACTCGCACTAGCTCGAGGCGCGTGGGAAAAAAGCGGTTACAAGTCCTCTAGCCACTAGCAAGGGAGCTAGCAGCATGGTAAGGACCTCTCTCCACCAACCCCCACGAGGCAGCCAGCCGTGACGTCATCGAGCGGGACAAAAACACTGCGCGGTCCCTCTCACTCTGTTCTACTCTCTCTCTCTCTCCCAGATCCCATCATTACTAGTTAATGATAAAACATATACTTTACAATTAAATATATAAAGCCTTGACATGGGTGAAAACAAAGAGCCTTTCTGGACTGCCCATGACACGAGCTTTCATATGAAATAAAGCACACTCTAATACATAAACTGTAGCCCCATCCACTGCCCTGGCGATCCTAGCGAGTCACTGTAGGACAAGCCATGTGGTTCTAACGGAGTGGTTAACGTCACACTATGTAAGTGACAAACTGACCTCCATTAGAGAGTAAAACTAGTTAACTCTCTAAGTCACTAATTTACTTACTTGCTATTAAATATAATAGTGGAGTATAGTACCCCATAACATGTACTCTATGCCATTGAATAAATAAGAGTGTGATCTAACCTGTGTGTTTATTGTGTGATCGTTGCCTGATTGAGTAAATACTTATCATATTCACTAAGCTCGATGTGTTCTTGTTGAGCATATTCCAAGTCTGAATATCCGAAACCCAGAATGATAAATAGATAATACTGAAGCGAGTTGGATTACAACCCGGCATAACAATTATATTGAGAGAGAGAGAGAGAGAGAGAGGCTGGGAGGGGAGCTTTGCTCGACCCGTTAGTTTGGTGATTTATAGATGTTTCGACCCATTTATTTGTCAATATACAGACTTTTTGCCTCTTTTAGGTGTAAATTTTTAACTGGCGAGCGAATGCGAGCCTTTATCTTAAGAGGAACCAGCGTTTGGCTGGGACAGTTTTCTATCGAAAATGTACAGATTTATCTTGAAGGAGGGTCAGGGGGGGACGGGGGGGGGGGGGGGGTTAAGCTTGATGGAGGTCTAGGGGGTAGACTAAGATAATAATACAATGATACATAACTGAGCGAATATACAGTATACGCCCATCCCCCATTAATACACAATTACTGCGGTTATCTTATACAGTAGATAGCTTTACCACTCAGCTGTGCTCTTTACCACTCAGCTGTGCTCTTTACCACTCAGCTGTGCTCTTTACCACTATTGTAGCTCAATGTCTATCGTCCAACTGCCATTCTTAGCTGGGAGCAAATTTACATTATGCCCAATGGAAAATTCAGGTCGAGATCCACCTATAATAGTCTACTGAAGAGGAGAAGGGTTTTTTCTGGACTCCCTTCTCCCCAATTAGATTTGTGATTTAAGGACTTTTTTCCATTAGTTTGGCGATGTTAAGACCTTTCACACCCATTTCTCAGTCATTTTTAACACATTTTATGCCAATTAGTTGTCGATTTTTTTCATAGCGAGCGATAGCGAGCGTGTGATTATAGGAGGAATCGGCCTTCGGCCGGGACATTTTTCTGCCGAAAAATGTACAAATTTATCTCGAAAGGAAATCTAAAGGGTATTTTATCAAGCTTGATGGAAGTTTCGGAAGGAAACAAAAAACACAATAACTAAATGCATATATATCGAGCAATATATACCCCCCCCCTCCCCCCTAATTAATTCTTCCTCTATGGTGGCCTTGACACTATCCACCATAACTTTACTGTTTACTGCGTAGCGAGCATTTTGTCACTCTTTCTCTCCCTCTTTCCAAATTTTAAACTCACGTTATTTCATCAACTGTTGTGTCTAGAAGAGAACATGAGGTATAGCCTGTAACATGACATAAGCCTCACATCCGTACCTGGTATACAGTAGCTGTCACAAATACACGTAGAAGTGGAGCTGCTTTCCTTGAATGTCAGCTTCTAAAACACCTCTAGCTTGTACACAAAACCCTCTTAACCCGTGCAGCACCGCTGACGTCTTCTATATATGATTACAGCTACATTTAGACGATTTTTATGAAGCTTAGAAAGGATATATGATAGCTGAAAGGATTAATTGAGATAGTTGGTAGCCACTTCATCGGTAAACATTCTTCCTAAGCTGAATACAATTGTCTAATAGTAGCAAACACAGAATGAAAGGAATGTGGACGATGCTGAAGGGGTTAACACGGATGCCTGTAGCAGAGTGATCTTACTGTAGGAGGGAAGGTTAGAAGCTTATTTAAGCATCTGGCAAGAATCGGAGTAGCTCTGTACTACCAAATCACCTGGTAATACCAAAATATAAGACGTGTACGTCGCCCCCGCACCAAACAAATGGATATAGAATTACTGTAGTCTAGTGCAGTACATAGCCTATAACTGTCCTGATACAGTAATGGTTAGTGCAGTACATAGCCTATAACTGTCCTGATACAGTAATGGTTAGTGCAGTACATAGCCTATAACTGTCCTGATACAGTAATGGTTAGTGCAGTACATAGCCTATAACTGTCCTGATACAGTAATGGTTAGTGCAGTACATAGCCTATAACTGTCCTGATACAGTAATGGTTAGTGCAGTACATAGCCTATAACTGTCCTGATACAGTAATGGTTAGTGCGTGGAATTTCGGTGTGAGTATCCTATATTCGAATCCTTGGTGTACCACATGTAATCATTAGTTTCATTGATATGTAACTTCATAGGTGGCTTGGTGATAATGTGAATTGATTGTGTATTGGTTAGAGTGTTCAACATCTGTATGTGGTGACCCAGGTTCGAGTTAAGGACCCCCTTCTCCCTCATGTGAGCCCTATTAGCTTTGAGAATTTAAGACATTCGCCCCATTAATTTGGCAGTTATAAGACCTTTCGTGCTATTTAGGTGTCGATTATATTCCTAGTGAGCGAAAGCGAGCCTGCAATTTAGGAGGAGCCAACCTTGGACCGGGGCATGTTTCTACCGAAATATGCACACATTTATCTCGCAAGGAGGGGTCTTGGGAGTATTTTTGTTTTAGCTTGATGGAGGTCTATGGATGAAACTAAAAAATATTGATAAACATGTAGAAATAAAACTACTGAAAACCTTCCCTTAATTAAGAAAAGGAGGTGGTGTCTTTACATAACAAAGAGAGAGAGAGAGAGAGAGAGAATAGAGAGAGAGAGAGAGAGAGAGAGAGAGACCCAGGACTCTACTAAAACAAAAGCTGTAGTGTATGTATTTAATTAAACCTCCCTTCCTCCCTCGCCCCTACCTCCATTATCCCATTTCCCTCAAAACACACACACGAATTACAAACAAACTCCAACTCTCTCTCTTTCTTCGTAATGCTCTCTTCGTTTTTCTCTTCTCCTCTATTTGGTTTTCTCTCTTTAACACTTGGCTGTGATTGTTGTCCATGCCTGGCCAAATATAATCAGTTTAGGTATATATAAATAATAATAAATATGGTTACTATATTAACTCTTTCACGCTTTTATGACGCAGAGGTTGCCAGATTAGCAATAAGAAATAAGAGTTCGCTCACTCTTATAATTACCTCTCCAAAATTAGGTTTCTGCCCACAGCTAACTCAAAGACAACTGCAGATGTTGAAGTAACTAAACTAAAGGTTTCTAAATACCCCTGATGGTAACAAAGGCTTTAATGTATCCCTAATAGGCCCAAAATCACGTCATAAGCGTGAAAGGGTTAAGAGGGTGGTTTTCTGGGCCTCATTCTTCCTCACGTTTAACCCCATTAGTTTTGAGATTTTGAGACTCTTGCCCCATTACTTAGGTCTATCTATCTATCTATTGCCTGACGCCGTGATCCCCGAAGGGGTGGCCACGAACGAACCGCCCCCATGCACCTCTGTCCCCAGTCAGTCGACGCCCCTCCCCCCAACAAGCACCGCCTTCGTTCATCTAGTTCCTCACTCCATCCTTCCACCTCATATTCGGTCTACCTCTCCCCCTCTGTCCCTCCACCTCACTCTCGTACACCCTCTTAGTCATTCTCTCGCTTTCCATACGTTCCATATGGCCGAACCATCTCAAGTTGTTCCTTTTCACACTTTCCAGCACATCTACCTCCACACCACACCTCCTTCTTACTTCCTCATTAGTCTGTCTATCCCTCCATGTAACTCCGCAGCACGCACTCCTTAAGTAATTCATTTCCACTGCTCTCACTCTTGGTCTGAGTCTCTCAACCAACGTCCATGCTTCGCTTCCGTAAGTCAGTGTCGGGATTACCACACTGTCATGCAAGGACTTCTTCACTTCCATACTGACCACCCTATTTCTTGTTACTGCTTTTAGCGTTCCTACAACCCTCTTCCCCTGTTGTACCCTCTCCTGCATCTCTTCATCCATAGTCTCATCTTTACTCAACACACTGCCCAGATACTTAGTGTGATTTCATTTTAAGACCTTTCGTGTCACTTTCTTGTCGATTTGTTTTCCTGGCGAGAGAATGCGAACCTGCCATTAAAGAGGAATCGGCCTCCGGCTGGATTATCCTTCTACTAAAAATTAGCACATTTACCTTATAGGAAAATCTTGAGGGTATTTGTTTAAGGTTGATGGAGGTCCAGAGAGAAAACTAAACATATATATGCTGGCATATGAATATATATATATATATATATATATATATATATATATATATATATATATATATATATATATATATACATACATTAATAAATAAATAGATATACGGTACAGCTGAATATATACATTCATATAT